>JBAIZL010000001.1:175796840-175896840 GCA_036971475.1 Prosapia bicincta | reverse complement strand
ATATATCGTTATAACATGTCACTTACATCTTAATGTACTTAAAGAAGAATAATACTTGGTAAATGTGCGAGCCAAATTTGGAACAACTATAAATTATTTTTTTTTCATTTTTGAGCCTATTCTGCTGCTAGTATCAGAATTTTGCTAAAATGGATACTAAATATTTCGCTATAATACGAGTATGCTTTTTAATATAATTATAGCGAAATTTCATATTTGGTAATTTGTTTTGAGTTTAGCCTAATCTTTATGCAAATTATCCGTTTGTTCATCAAAACGTCAAACCGTTAATTTCTGTATATATTTTTTGAGGATGTATATTTATAAGTAAAGTATTTTAAAGTTGCTTATTACTTTAGATAGTAAATAATTAATTTTTAACATTACCTGCCTAAAATGATAATATTAGCTTAGAATATTGAAAATCTAATATTTATGAAGTAGAGGCTTATGTACGCTACAGTCTCCCCAAAGTTTGATGTATTGACGTTATTGCAAGAAACAGATAAGCTTAACTCGTAAAGTAAACTAATAAAAGTAGAGCCAGGTTAAGCTTCGACACAGGTTAGTGCGAACAGGATCTGTGGTTAAACACGGTGCTGAACGTAAATGGGATCCCTCGATCACAGTTGATTCAAGATATAGTTTCCATACAAATCTTTAACGTATAAACGTTTTGCTGTAGTTACAACCGTTGATAAAAGTCAATTTAGTTTGTGGTAAATAGATATACGAGAGATATTTAATTACAGAATGTTAGAGCTTTATTTATCTGCTTTTGATAATATATACGTGGTATGTAAAATATGTGTTTACGAGCTAAACAAATATTTTTGAAAACCTTTTCGGAATATCTAGTATTTTTTTGTTTGAACAAAAATTATTACGGTTTGATCAAGTAATATTACGAGTTTTCGATTATAGTTTAACTGAAACGTTTAGAGGTTTTGACTACATAATGTATTAATCATCCCTAACAGTTACTGCTTTTTAACCCCTAGTGAGGTAGTTTTCCATAAAAATAATTATTTGATGAAATTCTGTACATATCAAAAATTGGAAATAATACTATTCCTAACCCTAGGCGTGTAGAAACGCGTGACCTAGCTACAGACCCTCTATTTTGTATCTTTTAGTTTTTAGAGTAACGCTATCGTCGTTATTACTGTCGTTGTTTCCAAGTTTTATAGTTTTCACCCATTTCTGAACAACGTTCAGCTCCAGTACATCGTTTCGGCTTGACTGATGTGTGCTATTTTTTATATTCCCTCTGAATTTACAACGCCATTACCGTTGGAAAACGAAATACATCTATTACAGGTATGTAATCGTACATAAAAATGAATACATAAAAAACGTACCTGGTAGGTCTATATGAAGGATAATAATTATCTTTTCTAGAGATAGATCCATCCTTGGTTAAATAGTAGGTGCCTAATGAGCGAAGATATATTGTTATATCTTATTATTTTAAGGTAATTTTTGTATATAGGCTAATGACAGATCAAAGATAATTTTGATTTTTTAAAACACTCAATGTTTCGAATATCTTTCCGGAATTCCTTTTCAAGAGCTCAGTTTAAATAAACAATTATACAACATAATTTACAATTTATAAAATACATAACATTACATAAAACATAATAAAAATGCACAAATTACAAAACTCCTAATAAATATCCATTTACCTCATGGATATTAAGATGGAAACCTTATGGATACCATATGGTAAATGGATATTTTGTTAGGAGTTTTGTAGTTTATTGATTTTTATCATGTTATAAATTGTAGGTTATATTGTATAATTGTTTAATTAAAACAGAGATCTTGAAAAGAAATTTCGGAATGAGATTCGACGCGTTGAGGTTTTTAAAAAAGCAAAATTGTTTGTGATCTGTCATTAACCTATATACAAAATAATAGTTATTAGCATACATTAAATAAAAAATATTAGTTAAGGTAATCTGTCAAATTGTCTATTTTAAAAATTATAAAGAAAGGATTATGTATAGTAGATAATGCTACAGTCCCAAATCACTATTGCCTCGGATTTATAGAACCATTAGAACAGATGAGCAGTGTCAATTAGACTATTTATTGATCAGAAATATATATGGGTGATGTAAAGACCTTTTATACAGATGTATAGGAAAATAAATTTGCAATAATGTGCTCTTGAGTCTGAGATTAGTGAGAAAGTAGGGAGATGCAAGGACTGGGGAGCTTACTTGGTAAGCTAACCTACTGTATATCGAGGTCACATACTCGAATTAAACCTAATCCAGGGTATTAAGGAATGTAATTTTGAAAAGCGATTGAGTCATGTTAAAAAAGACATATTATTATTGGCATTGGCTTTAAGACAGCTCCTGCTGGCTAACAGTAACTTCTAAATAAAATACTTACGTTGAGAAATAAAATAGAAAGTAGTAATAAATAAACAAAAATATATAACATTTATTTATAATTTGAGGATTACACTTTTATTGTTAAATAAAATTTAATTTCTTCACACATTGTACGAAGAAGAATATTTTATATAGCTATACGTTAGAACCTTTTTTAAATTTAATACATTGCAAGGGTATCTCATCAACAGTTTACTACACAGACGACAGCTAAAACAACACTGATGAGTTAGTGTTTATTCTTGTCAGTATTTCAGGTGTTTTTCATTTGACCAATCTCTTGAAAATTCAATATTTTACAGCTCTTTGTTATGCATGTATAAAGATGTTACAGCTACACATATTGCAACGGGTTAAAATGCCACATATTACCGTTTCAAGTGGAATTTTAAATTTCATTAATTAAAAAATGTTGTATAGTCAGAGTAGTAAAGCTAAAAGAAAATAGAAATGCCCTAGGCATAAAGTAGTTATCAAGTTGAAGGTGTAGAAACAAAGCTATTAGCCGGGAGAAGGGTCATTACATATTTGAAGGAGGGGAAAAGGTTAAAATCTACGTAGAACCATCGACATTCGAGACGACGCACCGCAGAACAGAAAAGTGGGAATAAAGTGCCGAGACGAAGAATACGAGAAAAAGCAAATTGAAAGAGTTACAAGACAGTTAGGAAATTTGTTAATTAATTAAAAGTGAATAGGTGAGGGGCAAGCACGCCGGAAATGACGCAATTCTAAGCGTTTGGAAGACATCATGTTGCAGAGGGGCGATTGGTTAATAGAAGCCTTGAGGGATGGAATATGCCTGGGGCTGCACAAAATTCTTTAGCGTGGGTTAAGACGGTAAACGAGAATGTTGTGTTGTGAAGCGGTCCGTTTTGTTAACAGGAAAAATGCTTCAAAACGTAAAATTACCAGACATTGCAGGGCTAAGAGCGGTAGTACGTTCGCTGAGATGTAGTCTCGTGTGTTTTGAAACCCTTTTAAGAATGAATCCCTCCAAAAGTTGTTTTCATTGAAGCAACATCTATGTCGTTTCGTCGTTAACATTAGTTGACGCAGGGAAGTTTTAAAAGAAAATTAAAGTCAGTGCGAAAATATAAAATAAACAGTGTCTCAAATTAAAGTATTTTAACAGGTAGAGTCAAAGTTAACTAAATTCAATTATAAAATTTAATTTGGAATAGAGTACAATCAACAGTAGTTTAAACAAAAGATAGATTATGACCGGGAGTGGAATTAGTTTAAAAAATTAGAAACAGTGTTAAACAAGTTTTAACGAACTAGATCCAGAATATTAAAATTAAAACAAACATAATGAAGCCTAAATTTCGCGCGATAAAGGGTAACGTTTTGTTTCGGCAAGAAGATATCAATGAGCTGGGTGACGCCAATTTTGGACGATTCCAAACGAGATGGCCAGCCTCGATTGAGGGAGGAACGATCCAAGGCAACATGTACTGGAAAGCGAAGGACCAGGAACAAGAATTAGCTCTAATAAGGTCAGATATTAGCTTCTCTCTCTGAAATAGATTAAAATTGTATGTTGATATTTTTTTAGAATGTTGAAAATTTTAAATTTATATTTAAATAAATTTGCAAAAGGTGTAAATGCCTTTGGAATAGTTGTTTTGTTTAGGAAGAATACGGAGGGGATAGCGTTGGTTGATGGTAGCCACCAACCTGGATTTCCTCTCTTAGAGTAAACAGATATTAATAAAAATATGGTGAAATACTTTGGAGAGTTCAAACCAAAGTATAGACCATTTGAACATAACAAACGTCAAAATTAAAATTCATGTAATTAAATGTGAATAAATAATTAGTACAAGAAAGAGATTGTAATATTATTTTAGGCAAAACTGTTACATATTACAGCAGCATCAAAAAACAAACCGAGATATTAGTTTAAAAATTAAAGTAAAAAAGAATTGTAAATTTTAATTCTATATACAGTGATACTGGTTGAGAAATGATTTCTACAAGCCTTTTTTTTTAAATGAAAACATCTAACAATTAGAAATGAGCCGGAAAGTGGCGCAGAAGGTCAGGAATCGCAACTTGAACTCTTAACTCCTTCTTCTTGGTTAGGTCTTCGAACCGAAAGACGTCGCAAGAACAAATTGTATTTTTAACAGCTTTAATTTAATTTAAATCAATTATGTTAATAAGTGTCTAAAAGTTTCCTTTTATATTTTTAAAAACTTTTCATCACTGATTAGGCGACATCTGGCGAGTACCCTAGCCAACACGTATCAAAAATGAATAATGGCAAGGCCTAACCCAAAAGTCACTGTGTACAGCATATATTCCAGTTCCAGATAAGTTAATAATTTTATGGTGATAAAAGTGATGTGAAATCAAAATTTAACTTTCAAAATTTGACTCGGGACGGCAAAATAGTACAGGTTTTTATATTTTAATAATGCAGAATGCTATGACTAATCCGTGGGATACAATAACATATTTTCAACTGTTAGATAAATTAATTTAAAATGTATTTTATTTTAAATAGAAGCAATCTGTTTGTAGATATCCTATGTCAATGCCATAAATACTAAAAATATGAAAATATTTGTTTAAATTCTTAACATGTTAAACAACTATAAAAAACAGATCTAAAAAAGTGTAAACGTTTCTAAATGTATTTTCTTTTTCTCTTTAATCGTTTATGTAAATTTTGTACATTAAAATTTGATTTATATTATTTTGAACAAATGGTAAATTTATTGAATGCACCTTTCTCAAGTTCAGTTTAGGAACGCTCTTGACTTTTCAGGTAACTTTATTAATTATGTAATAGATAACTGCAATATTCAACACCTAAAATCCTTAAGAATATATTTAATGTGTTACAAGATTTTAAATTTTTGGTAAATAAATTCAAATTGATTTTCTTTAGAGCAGCCATAAGACATGGCCGATTTTAGCGTAACATTGTTTAGAATAGATATGGCCGAACAAATAGTTTTAAAATTATTTAATAATTTTATAAAGGTTTTTAAAACAGAGAAAATGCGTTAGAATAATGACTGAAATTCAGTTACATAAAGTATCAATTGAATTAGGTTGAGTTTTGGCAGAACACTTTATAATTAGAAAGTAAGATTTTGGAAAACGGATAAGTGAGTCCTTTGCATTATTACGTATGCATTTAGTTTATAAAAGGCGTTAAATAAATTTCATGTTTAGAGATAAGTTATGTTTAAGGAGTAACTTTTAATGAAATTTAGTTGTTCTCGTGTTGTTTTAAACTGATTTTTTGTATAATTTTAAGAAAGGTATACCATTAAAAAAAATGTTTGTTGAAAAGAATTTTGTTTCTTTTAATGTCTGATTTTTATATTTGGTTTAAGATACCAAAGTCAAATGAAAGGATTGATAAAATGTACAAATTGAAATGAATTTTTTGAAAATCAATTAAAATCTCTTAGAGCAATTTAAAGTAAATTTTTGCAATTAAATTAGAAGTTGTATTGATAAAAAAATCAAATTATAAGTTTTGAATTGGTAAATAATAACAAAGAAATTATTACATTTGATTTTCAATTATTATTTAATTTATAGTTATTTTTATAAAATGATGAAGGTAAGAAAAGCTGATATAATAATTATTTGTTTACAAAGTTATAAAGTTAATACTGAAAGGTTAAAGAGTTGTTAAAAAATTTAAGAAATATAATTTTTTCTTTCGTTGTTGTTAAAATATAACATAATTACAAACTGTGCTGCAATAGAATTTAAATTAGAACAAAAAACAAAGTTTTTTTAACCTGCAAACAAAACAGTGAGTATATTTATTTAAACAAATCTCTTACACAATCCTAAACCAAATGGTCATTATGTTTTAAAATGCTTTCAAACGAACTCATCCCCCTGGAACGGATGTCCAAAGGTTTAAATCTCAGCGAGTTAGGTTTTTTAAATAAAGGCCAGTGACTGGTTCTGTGACAGATTTTGGCGAGCATTGCTCAGGGGTTCGGCCGTTGGCTGGACCGGCTCGATTCAAACTTTTTACCGTACAGTGGATGGAAGGGTGCGGTGTGGTGGCTTAGGGAGGGTCGGCGTGCGAGCGTCGTAAGGCCGATTCATTGCAATATGCAGGATCGCGAATCTGAGAAGAAGGAGTTTGAATGTCGAATGACTTTTTTTAAACTTTAAACAAAAACAAAATATTCAATAATTAACAGAAAATTAATATACCTGTTTTATTGAAATAAATGAATTTAAATAAATTAAAAGATGTAATAGTTATCACTACCAAATATTTGACTGGTATTATTACGTGTAGGAAACGTCATCGTGCGTCATGCGTGTCTCTCAATTTCGAAGGCTATATAACGCTTACTCCAAATAATATATAAAATATATCCATTACTCAGGTACTTGATAATATGATGGTGGGTCCATCGCATGTACTACATTGTATGTGAATGCCACGATTGTTGTTCACTTCATGTCGAAAGGGGTTTTATATCCTTTCCTTTTTCTATCTTTTATATAGACACATAAAAGTCGATCTTGACTGAAAGCCTTCAAATCACAACAATGAAACATTAAATTTATACTTCCAACATACAAATCCTTAAAGAAATATAATTTAAAATATTTGTTTAATTCCTTTTCCTATTTGAACTGTTGTAGTAGATGGTATGAGTCAAAAACTATCTAACATTCAAGTTGAGTAATGTTTCGTGGATAATTAATCGCTTGAAGTTGATATCACAGAAGGCGGGTAGTTGGTACATCCGTCTAATAAGATATATTTGCAATGATTTACGCAAGAAAAAAGTCAAATATGAACAAATGTCATAAACTATCTGCTATTGATACCGAATGTTTTATTTCTGTTACTTTGTCTTTTATATAGTAAAATATTGATTCTGGGTTCAGTTTTATTTTTGAAGCTCGAAGTAGTACAAGACAATATTTGTTGGGAAACAAAAACATGTGATCAATCACGTGATACGCCCAATTATTTATGCGTGGAAAAGATTCTTATACTAGTCAATTATCCAATAACATTATTTAATGCATCTGGTTTTCTATTTATTTATGGGTCATGTCTCACTTATTTTGAAACGTAATCTGTTTAATCTGTTAATCTAAATTCCGAAATACAACACATAATTTTCAGTTCTTTAAGTGTATAAAGTTTATTTATTAGCAACTTATATGTATAGTTTAAATATTTATTTAACATTCGTATATGTTTAATTATAAAATAAAAATAGATAGCGACAGTAGTTATAATAAATTATGTTATTTCTCTGCTACTCTCTGTAAATATGAATAAAACCTTTTTTATATAGCAAGAGAAATTAAAGTATGAGTATCATTATATATATATATATATATATATATATATATATATATATATATATATATATTAGGTGGTGTTATGGACTACTAAATATTTGAAAAAATATTGTATTGTTACAAATTATAACTATTCATATTAGAAATATTTCTTCTAAAATTACTTATTAGTTGTAATCTTTGTTTGAAGCAGAGTATTAGATAAAATATATAAAAGATATTCCAGTACAATAAATGTGGATCAATATTTGATAATTTATAATCATGAACTCCATCTACTACACCAATTGAAGAATGTACCCTTCTAACGCGTGTCTTTGTATACACACATTCTCTATTCTTCTGTCTCTCACGTAGTCTCCTTTCCTCTCACACACACAAACAACAAGATAGAAAAAATAATAGTTAAACAAGCCTAATACATATATATATATATATAGATATGATTGTGCGTGTGTGCACGTGTATGTACGTGTGTTGGGTGTGTCTGTGTGTGTGTGTGTGTGTGTGTGTGTGTATGTGTGTGTGTGTGTGTTATATTGTCACTAAACTCCTAGCAATGATGGTTTTGTTAATTCTGCCTTTAATGTAAAAACATTTGAAATTCATTAGCAATAAAATAAACATTTGTTTCAATGTAAGAAAAAAAATTATAGAAATAAATATATAGTATAACAATAAATTTCATAACACACACACACACACACACACACACACACACACGCACACAATATAAATTTATATATATATATATATATATATACTTATTTATTTACATGCACTAGTAATATTATTATTGACTACACTGGATTTTGACTTGAATTTATAGGAAATATAGGTTATAACATTATCACTTTGACTGTAGTTCAAATAAAAACTTTACACCTGTACACATAGTTCAATATTATAATCTTTTCATAGAATTCATGCTTTTTATACGTGGACAATGAAAGTGAGCTTACAAGAGAAGTGAGTTTAACACTGGATCGAATAAATTCTCTCTAAGTACATGGCGCGCAAACCTGTGTTACCGGCTTAATCGGGATTTACTTTTATTAGTTCACTTTGTGAAACAGACTTAACTACCCCCACCCTGCGTGCTCTTGAGTCGATCCCTAATAAGGTTTGAAAATCCGTTTTGCAATAGAGATTTTATACAACTATATTTTGCTAGTTTTTTTTTTTTAATAGTATGTAATTTACTTCATTTGATTTTGAGAAATGTGTAACGACGTTAACGGTCGTTGTTTATGTTATGCCAAATTCTGCGCCTGCTCCACAAGGCTAATCTCGAGTTATACACACACACACATGTATGTATATATATATATATATATATATATATATATATATATATACAGCTTTTGGCCATAAATCAAACTGTAGTCTAATAACAGTTTTAACATTTACAACGGCTTTCTGTGTCTTGTACGGTTACCGAAACAGTTTAAACTATAGTATCAATATGTTGAGAAAAAGAAACATGTAACATCATAGTCGGGAATTCCTTTCCCTCCAACATAGAGTAATTTCAGCCACGTGATCCTGTAAAATGTAGAAAAATCTTTCCCTCTATTACGGATCAAGTTGCTTTTTTATATTTCCACAATATTGTTTAAACTAACAACCCTATGGTTTAGTTAACTTATTGATCCCCTTAATTGTAAACTTATTGATAGGAAATAATAAACGGTATCTTGTTAATAAACAGAGTAATGTTAAAAGAACAGAGCTTCGAAGTTAAAGCGACTCATGTCTAAATCTTCAGTGGCGACATTTAATAAAAAAGTACCACTGGAATGGTGAGTAACCATTGGAATGGTTGCTTACGGGTACCACCTAAATCATTGAGGGGGTTACTCCGAAACCTAAAACATCAGTATTCCAAATTTTTACTGATAAGAGAGTTTTTTTCATATTCATTTGTCTTTTATTTATAACCTAACCAAGGTCGAATATTTAACACTAGTCGTATTAAATTAATTATAAACATTGGAAATATTTACATCGGTAAGGTTATGGCACATGAGATTTAATTCTGCTAACCAAGGAATTTGTGAATATTTATAATTGCAACAAATATATAGCTTGACGATAATTCGTTTATTTCTAGCAATAAAACTCCCCGGTGAATAGTTCTAGAACTACTGTCCTCTTAAAAGATTTCTTTTTTCGATTTTGAGGCGAAACGAATTTCCCAAGACAATAGGCGAAGGTTTGAGGTACGGCACGTAATAAATTGAAAATAAAATAAGGCGTTAATTGATTCTAACGGTTTTTGTTTATTCACGAATTTATGATTGCTTCGAATCGTGATTACATTTGCTATAAGTGCATTATAGTATATTAGCGTGATTACTTACCATTACATGTAAAGTGTGGAGAAACATTTTCTCTGCAGTAAACTTGTAATCTACCCACAACTCAGTGTCACAATACCTGGTTGTGTACTCGCTCATGCCTAAGTCCTCACTTCAAAAGTTTTCCATATTTATAAACAGACGGGATCAGCTGATACAATAGGCTTCTTTACCTTGATCTGTGCTGGCGCCCTACGCTTTTGTGTTACTTATTATATGATTATATTGAGGCGATCACCCAGCATGACAGGTACCGTCTATAACAGGGGTCCTCACTAGAAATACTTTGAGAGCCAAAAATTTTGCATAAAATTTTCCTGAGGGCCGCAAGTACAAGAGGCACTAAATAACTGACAAACAATAGGATTATAACATACGTTTATTACATTACCAACATAAATAAACTGTTTTGCGCATAAAAAAGTTTGAAAATGTCTTTTTCTTTTACTTAGTTAATTCTTTGAAGTCGATGGGCGAAATCTTTCACAATCTTCTAATATGGCATCTATGTTGGCAGGTTGGGAAGAAACTGAAATTCTTAAAATGTTCTCAACATTCTCACTTGTTAGCCTAGATCTGTACTTGTTTTTTACAAACTTCAGCTCACTGAATGTAGATTCACAGACATAGGTAGATGAAAAAACACACAATATTTTCTGAGCACATTCAAGTAAGTTAGGAAATTTGTCCTTTTCAACAACCCTCCAAAACTCATAGTGAGCTTTATTCTTCATCTTTTCTTCAAAAATACTTTTGAGTTCCATATCGTTCTGAAGATCGATTAATTCATTTTTCAAATCCCTACCTCATATCCAAAAACAGAAAGATGAGCTACATTAGCTGGTTTCATTGCCCATGGATTTTCTACCAAGCGAAATGGTTCCTGATACTCCCTGAATTCACTAAACCTCTGAGACATTTCTTCCTTCAGGTCTTTCAACAGATTTAGTAAATTGGAAACATTTTGACTTTCATCAGGATTTTCATCAGTGTTTTAACTGAAGGGTAGCTGGAATAATCACTGTTTGATAGTTCTTCAATATACATATTAAGTTTTTGTTCATGTGCAAATACGATTCTCATCATCTTAGTTACAATGTTATTATAGTCTCCTTGAAATTTAGTCAGCGTTTCATTCATAATGCCCATTGTGTCAGTAAGAAACGCTACTTTAAACCACCAACTAAAATTATAAACTTCAGGGTACTCTTTGTTCTTTGAAGCCAAAAACAAAGTAATCTCATGTCGAATGCTGAAGAAACGTTCCAAAACTTTACCCTTACTCAGCCATCTAACGTCTGTGTGGTAAAGCACATCCCCATATTGCGAAATAAGTTCTTTCAAAAACTCTTGAAAAGTTGTGTGGTTCAGTTCATTTGATCTTATGAAATTCACAATCTTAACAATGTTTTTCATAACACAGCTGGAATTTTCACCAAATTTAACAGCTAAGCTTTCTTGATGAATTATACAGTGAAAACTCAATAAGTTTTCATTTCCCAAATGGTTTTTCAACAACTGAACAAATCCTACATTTCGTCCTAACATTGATGGGCAACCATCAGTACACACAGAAATAACTTTTTTCAAATCAATGCCACACTCGTTAAAAAAACTTACTATTGCGTTAAAAAAATCAACACCTCGAGTCTGTCCAGTCATGGGAAGCATGCCCAAAAATTCTTCTTTGATAACACAATCCTTGGATATATACTTCACGAACAACAGTAATTGAGAAATTGAGGTTATATCTGTGAATGAATCGAGCTCAAGACTAAAATATTTGCTTTGCTGCAGTTCATCAGTAAGATTAAGAGCAATATTTGCTGCTAAGTCCTGCGACTGTATCATGCACGTTGAGTCAGACAACTGAAGTTTGGAAACTTCTTCTAATATTTGTTTACTGTTAGCAAATTGTAAAAACAAAGTTTTGCAAACTGTGACAACACATTCTTTTACAATTTCTGCATCAGAAAACGGTTTCATCTTTTGAGGTAAAATTTCAGTGACTTGATAGGATGCTTTTGTAGTGAGCTCATTTTTGTTAATTGCTTTAAATAAGAAACTGCGTTCACAAGCATAGGACTCTTTCAGTGATTGGAATATTTGCTCTCGGATTTTAGATTTTGTCGGGAATTTGTCTTCAAATTGAGAATGAATTGAAGTGTAATGTCTGTTCAGATTATAACGTTTGTTGCCATTCACAGTTTCACGACATATCAAACATATGGCAGTCCCTTCTTTCTTACCTTTTGTAAAAAAAAATTCCTCCTCCCACTCAGCTTGAAACTCACGGTTTTCATCATCCAGTTTTCGTTTCCGTCCCTTGGAATACACTCCTGCCATATTTAATTTTAAAATTCAATCACTAAACTGAATGTTATTTTCTTAAAATAATGTGTTCAATCGATAAAGTTAACCGCACTAACCTTAAATCACATCAACACTAGCGCGACTTATACATACGTCTGCACTAAATTAGATCATACTCTCCACTGACACCTGACTCCACTGAAGACAAACAGTAACTGGTAATTAAGTTTAGTGAAACAACGACAGATATTAAAAACAATCAATAAATAAATATAATATTTATTTAAGTTATAAAATATTTTGACTTCAATCCTAACCGTTTAAGGGCCGCAAAAAATCGTCCCGAGGGCCGCATGCGGCCCGCGGGCCGCGTAGTGAGGATGCCTGGTCTATAATGATGGGAAAGGACTGTGGCCATAGCAAGCATACGTTTATGGACATAAAACTCCTAAGAATCGTATTTACAGGTATTAAAGAAGTGTCAAACCCTGTTAAACCCACTATTAGGAAGGATATATGGAATGAGGGATAAGGAATAAAAGTTTGTCCCTGGTACTGAATATTAGGGAAATTCATAACAAAGTTGATAGGTTTTTATGTACTTTCTGGAAGTAAGCCCACTATTAACAGGGTGAGAAGCGGTAATTATTCGCCATTGGAAGACAGGGAAAGGTTTTGATCACAGGTAGGACTAATTATGAGCATAAAACTAATAATGGAGTATATAGAGTAGATCATTAAATCAAATTTTCCCTCACAGTAGATTTACTCTGTCAGAGTCTTAAAAAGGTGCCTACCCGTTACAAACTTTTATAAAAAAATGATAAGGATGATGAAGACAAATAAGATAAGAAGACGGTTCGATAATCAATTTATAGTGGAAATTATGTCTAAGTTATGACATTTAGTTACATGAAATACACTTTCTCTCCACTGAAATATAAAATGTCCTCTCAGCATCTCTCACAGGTATCTAAGCCACTTAATAATTAACCAAAGTAGAAACAATCAGTTTAATCTACAGAAAATAGAGGTCAGTTGATAATTTATTGTATGAGAAAAATATATTGTTTTAATTAAAAATTGTAACACACTTCTATAAAAGTTAATTTATTCATTCTATCGGAGTTTAGGTTTCGTTTTAAAGATTCAACACTAAAATTCTTTCTTATTGGTCGTAATACATTTATTTTCTGTTTCCTTTTATTGTCCATGCTCTAAATAAATATTCAGTATACACAAGTTTATGTCTCCTAGAAACAATTTTACGGTGTCAGACATACGTGAGCCAATAACTTATTAATTCAATGTTTAGAATATTAAATCCAATACCTATCGACTAGAGCAGACTGTCACAGCAGACTGACGTCATAGCTTACGTTGCACGTTAAGTCAGCTCCGTAGTCCTTTATTATTAAATTTTCCAACTTTCTCGAGCCTTCGTTTTAAACCTAAAACACGTGTGATATCGTATTTAACATATCTAAAAAGGTATTTCACTTTACATTTCAATTTTGAATATTAATTTATTCATCCTAAATTCCTGATAACATTTTTTCATATTTTAATCTTTGGAGGTCTGAAGGTATTTAATATAGGTTCTTCCCTGCGAACAATTTGTTTTTTGTTTTTAATTCTAATGAACCAGATTCTTCATTTCTCACTGATAAGCCTTTGTATTATTAAGGCCATGAAAAACTCCGTCATATGTTTCTGGCTGCTATAAATTAAGGGTTGTGAGATTCTGAGCAGAAATATTACTTGTTCAGGTCTATCATTTTGAAGTATCTTCCAAAATTTCAAGTAGCTAAAAACCTTTACCCTGAAATTAGAAGGCAGCGATGAATCCATTTTTCTTAAACATAACCCGTTTTATAGTAGAAACTACACAGTCTTACTGCAGTAACGTCATTATAACAAATATATTAGTTGTAATAGAGTTAGTTGTTAGGCTTACAACAATATTGTAGATCTTAACTTTATAATTATTATTTAAATAAAATGTTATATGCAATGATGAGAAATAGGGGAAAATCTCCGAAGAAATATTCGATTTCAGGGACTAACTATATAAGGTGTGTGTTTCAAAGATATATTTAGTGTTAAATACAGTACTTGTAGCGTACTTAATTTAAAAAGGATGAAATGCCTGAAGGTAAATGGAAAATCTTAGATTGTAGGTTTTGTATATAAACATAAAATTGGAATTTGACTTTGAACCTGTAGTTATCTATTAAATACAGAACTCGGTAACGATTAGGAAAACAGTCCTACAAACGCCGTATATGCTGACAAATAAAAGTTCATTGGTTTACGCTTTACATATACCCTACCTATATTTTAATATGTCCGTTTACTATTGCTATCCATCAGTTAGCTTTATCTAATAAATTAGTAAGAAAATAGTAAACATTTAACGCTTAGACGAAAACATTATTGTGTAAGTCTAACGTATATTTCTAAATTTGTTCCTCAATAAAGCTACATAAACCAATAAAAGGGATTTGGCTCTGCATTATGAAAACCCACTCGTAAAACCTTACCCCACACATAGTATGATGTCACATTTAGATGTGATGAAGTAAAGCTTTGATTTGGTTGACGTCATGGCCAATCATAAAATGGCGGAAAGGGAGGCAACGTTGATCAAACAGGACCGATAATGATGTGGTATTTTGCGGGAGTCAAACAGACACCAACATGTTTCAATGATTACTCTAAAACTTCAATTAGCTGATTTTTGTGTAGCTGATTTGACTTTTGTTTCTGATGCAGACTAATTACATTCACACATTGAGTCCGTAACTACATAATTGTAACATTGTTACAACACAATAAATGCTACATTAACCCAAACAGATAGAGCCAATTAGAAAAGCGGCGTAATGAACTTTAACGACGTGGTAAAGAAATAGTAAATGGTAACATTTTCATTTTTAACAATCTTTAGAGACTTTACTTATAACAACTGACACGTCTTTGTTGCTCAGTCTGTCTGTACCATCACGCCCACTTGATTACAGAACTAATTTTCGATAAAAAATTTAGTTTATTAATCTTTAACATTTGTGTTTAGCATATATTGGTGGTATGTAGAAAATTAGATTACGAAACACAGGGTAACAATTATTGCAAAAAAATAAATACGATAAGTGAGTTTATGAGTATAAACTATTTACAGTGACTAAAGTGACACAAGATGCTATAAAATTAATTCTATCCATCATCATCATATGTAAATGTTGGTTTCCGTTATAATTTTTAACCATACGAGTAGTCCTATACCAAAAACATATATAAAAATCAATCAATCTTTCCTTGAGTTTAATAAACAAACATTAATATAGAGGTCTCTCTTGACCTTAAAATAGCAAGCAGGTCGTGTCCAAATCCCTATCTGATTACATCATTGAGTCACGAACGAGTCTGTATATGTATAAATGCATAATGTTAGCAAATACAAGAATACTGCATAGAAACTACGGTTGTCAGAGTACATTGTATATGCGCCAGTTCTAGGCATTCATAGTTCTGTTTTAAACCGGAAAAATACGGCCATTACTAACTCTTCCATTTCCGCTCCATCCTCGTAGTTTTACTTATATCTTATAACAGTGAGAAATAAACGTAGTGAATAAAAAAACGATACCTATTATATGGCCTAGTTATAAACCAAAATATTTTGCAACAAAATATTTGTTTTTTTATGAAAAATAAGAAAAAATGTTTTTCCTTTAAATATTTTTGTGTAACACTAAGTATTATATTCTGACTCGTGAAATATACCCTACTACTCAATATAAAGAAATTGTTTAATTACAAACCAATAAACAAGAAACGTTTTTTAATAGAGAGCAATATACTGCGTATCACTTATTCTATTTGCTATAAAAGTAAGTACAGTACTTAAACAGTGTATAAATAATTAATAAGACTGTATTGGATTTACTAAAACTAATTTGAGGGATCTTGTTTCTCGGCTAGGAAACAATCGTTCATGTCTGACCCAGTTTAATCGTGTAGTCAGCTCGTCTAACCCAGATACCACCCAGTTGTACTCGTCAGTTTCTTGCTATCTACATATACAAACATACAGTAAATTCATTTCTTGAATTAACTAAACGAGACCTCCTACCGTTCGGCGTTCAAATCACTTGGATGACATAAGCGTTTCCCACTATCTCTACACACAGTGTGAATCTTTTTTGAATATAGTTGGACGTTTCTAAGAGAAAATTATATTTATTAATGAAATAACAATAAATTTATTTAAACCAAGTAGTTCTTGTAACAAATTCCAAAGGCATACTTACCTGTTCGTAATTATGTTAAAAGCATAATGTCATTATCACAAAAATACAAACATTAATATGTACATCTGTCAAACTCCGTATTATGTACTTTGTATAATTTTAAGATTTTTAAAGTGATTACTTTTTGTAGCGCTTATAGACAGTAAAATTACACACCTTTAAGCTAAAATCGTCACACAAGAGTTTACGTCACGCTCGAGTTTACGTCAATCTGACTTTATCAAGCTGTTACAAACATTATACAGCTTTACGAATTTTCTAAATACAACTAATTTAGCATAATGTAATCGATAACGTATGGTTTCAAATTACAACTGGTTTTATGTTATAGGATATGTTGTAGAATAGATATCTTATAGATTATGTTTTATTTATTTACTTAGTTTATTTATATAACTTAATTTCTTGTGCTTAAGATAAAACAATACATTTTTTTCATTATTAAATTATTATTTAATATTTCAATTATTATTAGTGTAAATACTTCAATATAATGATATTTCGTTATTTATATTCATTAAATTTTTTTTAATATATTCTTTCCAAGGGTGGTAATCCTTGACACCTTTTAAAAAAGCTATCAAATAAATTCAATAAATAAAATTGATAATCACTAAATAAGTAACATGAGATAAACAGTTTAATATGAATGTATTATTCTATTTTAATTACAATAACTAGATTCTATAAAATATCTACTAACTACATTATTCAAAGTATTCGATTTTGATTGTCAATCCTACTTTAAAACGTTTCTTTCCTACTCCTACATCTTTATATAATGTAAAGACGATATTTTGTTCAAAGCATCGAGGAAGTACGTATATAACTAGAAATAAGGTCAAGATTCATCTGTAAGTTATGAAATCATTAACATTATTCTGATTTTTAAATATACATATTTTTTCAGATCTTTTCTCTATTCCCAATAATGCTCCTATAGTACCTTCCCAAGCGACCGTAATTTCGTAGTCTTACAGCCAGACAACATCTACTGTATTTAGCCAACACTTCATTAAGCCTGCTAGTTGAGGTTAGCATGAGTTAATCAATGTTCAATAAATAAAGACATTAACGCCGTTGCAATATCAATTTCCTTCACTTTGGAATTTTTTAATACTGCTGCCGAACCTAGACAGTTACTAATTATGAAAGTTCGAATTGATTTCCGCCCTTAAAACCTGACGGTCGCTAAACGCCCAACTTTGCTTTTCTAAATTGAAAACATTTAGATCCTTCTAAGCAAATTTGTCGAGCCTCTGTCATTAATTTCACTTACAACTTGTGCATTCGTGATAAATGGAGTAACGGAACGGTTTGGCAATCGGTGTGCGTTAAAGCGGCGCGGCAGATATCAGAACGCGACAGACAAGGGTTATAGTGCTAATTAGAGCCACGATTACATTATTGGGGTTCAATACTTACTCGTATATGTGTTGAAAATATCTGTTTTAAACAAAATGATAATCCGCGAAAAAAATTATCTTCAAGATATTAAACTCTCATTACCGGTCTGTTTTACAATAAATCTAAAATGAAACTTAAAAACTAAGAAAAATATATTATATGTTAACGGAATATAGATTTATATTATATTTATAATATATAAACATCACACAATGATATTGTTTAAGTTAAACATAACATTTTAGCTCGAATTCGTTTAATCATACGTTTATATTCTGGAGATATTAAAATTAAATCTCAGATTATAATTAAATATATTGATACATACTTGATCAATTCTACATTGTCAAGCCAGAGCAGGCTAGTTTGTAATAAGCAGTTTAGATTGTATTATTATTGCAATAAAATCATCTATTGGTGACGATGTGTGATCTATATGTACCTAAGCATGTAATTTCGATAAAGTTATTTACTTGTATGTCCTTATATTACAAAAAAATTTAGATAAATTTTCATATCGGGGTACTTGTCTATAGTTTTATTATAATATTAAGAGTGTGCTAATTATATTGTGTTATACATACACGTATATGATACATAAGCTTGCTGTTAAAAAGTAGTATTTTTCAAAAAATATTTCGTTGCCTACCATTTCAAATTTGAAATGTTGATAGGAAACTGGCACGATTCGAATCTCAAACAACTTTGTACGGGAAGGAGAATTGGGCCATGAGAATTGGTTTTTCAGACTGGAATGGACGCAAACGTTTATCGAAAGAAGAAACATACTGTGAAGATCTTGTAGGGAAGAGGTAGATAAATAAATAGATATATGGAATTTGCAGGATTGTGACTGGCATTTCAAACAGGAGCAGAGGGACAGGTTGAGAGCAGGAAAGCAGCGTCAGCATTACAAGTCCTGTGAATGAAATATGATGAATCACTTATCCCATTTGGTTGAGATTGAAAACCCCTTCAAAATATTACCTTGCAACTCACATATCACTAGCTGTTAACGCCATAGAAACGCATCTATCTGTTCGTAACTGCCTTCAGCAAAACATGTGTATAATAACTTAAACCCTTAACGTCGAATTTATATTCCACCATAGTACAATTACGTTGAACTAAATAAACACAACTACCACAATTATTTCCTTGATGAGTAGATGCATGTAGTTGGTATTATACTGAAGTTAATTGTTTCTATAGTTGCTCTGTGAAAACAACTCTGTTTTCAGAAGTTTCGAGGTGGAACTGAAACCGGATTATCCTTGACATATACAAATCGTAAGGTTTTAACAACTACCCTGACCTCTAATTCATAAAAAGACTTTTATTTTCGTTCTATATTATGATTCTACTCTTTGTTATAATTTAGTAGTTTTTAAACTTTTATTTGAAAATGACAATTGTAATAATTCTCAATTTTACACACATTTTTTTTTAACTGTCACATTTCATTATATCTTTGCGCAAATTATTGCCTAGAGCAGTTAATTATTCATTAATAAAAATGTCGTAATTGAATAAATTTACATGATAATATACAAGACCTTAAACATGGTAAATATAATAATGCGGATTTATAACAATTATCACCTATGTTTTTCTTAAAATTTTTTGACTTTTAAATACATATTAGTTCGACTGCATTTAGGGACGTATAAAACATCTTGATTCGTCTTTCCCCTTCGTGTTTCATAAAAATTTCACGTTGTCTGAGTTTGTTTTTCAATTTTAACGGAATATCATTGCAGTTTTTAGAAGATTTTCAATACTAAACTTAAGTTGTAGATTTTTAATATTTGGATTGGAACCCTGCTCCTATTACATGGCTTAACCGTAGTTAAAAACTTTGTTCTTTGTATTCCTTTAATGGGAGAACATAATGAATATTGTTTATACTCAGAATGTTTGTGATTTGGCGTATCTGTGGCTGCCTTGGATTGGTGTGTTAAGACGAGGGATCCACGACTGCAAATCCAGAGATTATTCAACGCATTTGGCATACAATCAGAACAGAGTAAATGTCTGGAGAGCTAACAGTTGAAACTAACGTTGAAGCTCTTCACTAAACAAGCTACCAAAAGCTTATATTTCCCGGAATATGATTAATGATAACCATAAGGTTACCGTCAATATAATTTAATGACGTGAAATCACAGAAATCGATCTCCCTGTCTTGTTATTATCGAGAGTTTCGTACACCCTTAACAGTTGAAATAACACTCAACTCCGTTAGTGTTGCTTTAGCTGTTTACAGTGTACGGAGGTATTGATAATATCAATATATTTAATTGGAAAAAAAGTTTCGAGCAAATTATTTTATAACTATTATTTTAAAATGCATGTATTTGTATTGGTAAATAGTAATTAATTACGATAAGCGTACGCTATAAATCTTAAATAGTAACTTTTGTAATCTACAATTATATATATATATATAAAGAACTAAGTCAAAATACAAATGCAAGAATTATAATTGAATTTACAATTCAAAGTTTTTTGTTGGCTAACAGTACCAACATCATCCAATCGTTTACTGTTAGCCAACGAAAAGCTTTGAATTGTAAATTCAAATATAACTCTTGTATTTGTATTTTGACTTAGTTCTTTATTAATTCACAAGAATACATATTGCGATATATATATTTTAAGCCATATAGTACAGTTTACAGTCTTTATATCTATTATTTAACATAATATAACCAAATAAGGTAACCTAATTTTACCAGTATCTCTAAATATTATGGTTTAAAACCTCACTCGGCTATTCGGCACACAAAAAACCTACATAATCAGACAGTTTGTCGATTATCATTCTCGCCATAGGAAGAGCTTGTTAAAATATTGAGCTACAACATAACACTGTAACAAGTGTGAAAAACAAAGCTGAAAATAATTATTAACGAAGGGCTTACAACAATAAAACTATGCCTAATACAATATTGTTGTTTATGAAACGAATTAAATTATATATATTACAGTAACAAGGACATTGCTACGAGCTAAGAATATTTAAAACTTCCAACTGATTTATAACTACCTTTAAGAATACCTCCATATGAACAAAAACAAATTGGATAAAATTCTTCGTTTTTGTATTAAAATATGTTCTGTGCGTTTCACGTACATGGATGGTAATGTATGGTTGGTACTGAAAATAGTAGCCTATAATCACTTTAATATTCTAGTACACACACACACACACACATACATATATATATATATATATATATATATATATATATATATATATACATATATATTTATGTATGTGTGTGTGTAGAGAGAGAGAGAGAGAGAGAGAGAGAGTGAGAGAGAGAGAGAGACATTTTGGTTAAATAATATTACCAAATTTATAATTGGTGTAGTCCAAAATTCATGATTAGAACACTTCATATATATTTGTTTTTACAAAAATGACACTTCAATAGAATCAGGAATTTTTAACTTTTACAAAAACTGTTAGACATTCTAAAACATGGGAACAGATAATTCTATGATAAATTAAATTTTGGTTTCCCCAAAAGAGAATGGAATAATTATTATTAAGGCAATGATTTTAAACTGTATTGATTTATAACCTTTGCTACAGTCATATGAAAAATTTGCGAAAAATATATAAACTAAAAACCAAATTTTCATTGTTTTCTGGGAAATCTTTATATATTTAGTTAGTTGTTACATGATCTGTATAAAATGTTTCGTAACAAAATGTTTATTTACCTCTTTCTAAATAATAATAACTAGTAGAAGATGTGGGATTTGATTGAAATAAAATGATTACCTTAGGGCTATCGAAGTAAGAGTAATAGAGAAGAACCTGGTCCGACATGCAAAATAAAGTTTTAGTGATTGCTAGAAGGTCGATCAACCACCTCTATGTGCTGAAGACAATAAGCAGAAAGTTTTACTTTTCTTTTGATTATATCTATAGCCTAAAGGAAAGAGGAATGTTATTTCGAGATATATTTATCGTCTCGACATAGTAACAAGATCTTCATAGATGATGCCGTCATTTTAATTCACGTAACAATATTCAGTTGGTCACCAAGGGTTAAAGAGGCTCTTCGAGAGACATTTCACTAAGAGATAAAGTAAGTTTCTCTCACAAACTGTCTTACAACTAATTGACTTCTGAAATATCTTATTTTTTGGTTGGTAAAGGTAGATGTTATCCATGTCATCTTTAATTTTGCCTAGATTAAAGGGATTATTAAATTGTCATTCAAAAGGATCAAGACTAGTGTCCTTTCTATTGTCCTATTAGGCCTAATAAGAATAGAAATGGATTCTGAATTTAGTTATAATTAAGGTAGGATTAAGGTAACATTACATGTTTCGAGCTCAAATTGAACCTTCTCTTAATCTAGATAGTAAATATGTGTTCACCTACACTGAATATTTTTATAAAAAAATAATAAATAAATAGGTAATTGAAACTAAATACATGTACAATATTCTACATACTATTAGGCTATAGAACCTAAAACGAAAACAACTTCGAAAATAATAAATAAAAGTAACAAATAAAATAACACAAAAACCTTACAATAAATTGCCTCAAGACTTTCTTTAAAAAACCTGATCATTTTTAAAGTATCGTAAGCCTAAAGAAACAAATTACTGAGGAGGTTAAAACTGCGTCACATAGAAGTTTGTTTTATCTTTTACCCCAAACGTTTTCAAAATTTGTGTTAAAAAATTTCCCAACGGATTAATGAGTTTGCTTTATATATTGAAAGAGTTTATTGACAGAAGTAAAATTATATTACGTGCCATGTCTACTTAAGTAACTTAAATTTATGTATAATAAATTTGTATAAAACGATTAAAAACCTTATTTTTTTATAACCAATGTAACGCTAATCAGAAAAAACGAGATAATAGCTAGTTTGTCAATGAAAGGATATGATATTGAATATATTTATAGCTAAACTTAGAGTTGTTGCATTGATATATGTGAGACAAGAAAGTATAGTCTCATTTACTTCAATTTATGAGTAGGTCATAAAAAATAAATAGTTAAAATTTATTTTAAATATCTCAACTTAAAATTTCCATAAAGTGAGTTATAATCATAAGGTAAACTGTATTTAATATACTTGTTTACTTCATAGTTTTCAATTGTAAAACCACTTCAAAGTAAATATAATTAATTTTTTCTAATTTAACCTTCACTTGTGAAGCGAAAAACGTTTATATAGAAAGCGGTTCGACTACATTAAAACGTCCTAACGCGCTATGCTTCAATGGACGACATTTTACGCGAGTAAATTTTCAACAAAGGGAACGGTTTGAATTTTACACTTCATGAATTTTGCACGTAAAATACGTAGCGAACTAATAGAGTCAATGGCTAAGCATGTTCTAAATGCTGGTTTTTCGATATCTCGCCAAAGAGCATAAAGCGAACTTTATATTTTGTTTGATTTCAAGTATATTCCCGCTAAAATGGTTTTTATTGATACGTGATTTTATTTTAAAAGATTTTACAGCACGTAACACTATTTATTTTTCCTGTTTTTTACGTGTTTCGTTTGGCGTTTTAATCGTCGTCTAGGTGAAAGTATTCACTAACTCTAGCGCTTTCAAGTGTAGGTGTTAACTCCAATGTGTACAGATCCAAGCATAACGTGAAGTGTATTTGCACCGAGAAGGTCCTAATCCAATCGTGTAATTAGGCAGTGAAACTTACAGACTAGGATTCTTTGGTCAACAATGATGCATTGAATTATGATATTTTTCAAAATAAATCTTTAAAAAGTTTATTCTCTATGTATTTTTATATATCTATTTGAAAATTTTAAATATCTTTTATACACTTAAAATTTAGGGTAGTATTGAAAGATTTTTTTCTTTCAAGGGTCTGAAAAGTAATATGGAAACTCAGATGAGTTTGAATTTTGTGATATATAAATAAAAACACAATTTGAATATTTAAAATATTTTTTGTCTACATCTGTAGACATAAAACTTATGGTGATAATTAATACAAATTAAGTTCAAAATTATTAATAAATATCATTTTATATTATCGTCTTTTTTATAATAAAATAAAAACTACAGAATCTTACATACAACTTATATTTACCTGTTAATTTAAAATGCCTAATTTATTACACTATTTTATCTTATTATATTACTAGTATATATTTGTTTATTATTATATATCAATTGTATTATTTGTATTATACTTCTACACGTTAGATGTATAAATCGGTTCCTGTTATGTTTCAATAATAAAAATAAATGAATAATTCTCTGTTTATTTAGGCACTTTTGATTTTTGCTTAATTTATCTACAACGATTTTAATCTATATAAACAATACATTTAGAAAACATTGAATTTTACACGTAAAAATTCGTTTTATCAACGAATTCGTTTTACTCAGTTTCTGAGGCTGTTGTATCGCGCGTATACCATCCTCATAGGTCATCGCAATATGTGTGTATGTTTGAAATGTAGGTTATCATATCATCTAGATATATGAAAATTTAATCAACAGCTTAAAATACAAACGCAATAAAATAAAATATAGCGAAATATAAAGTATCTTTTACACCCATATTAAATAAAGAAGGCAGTATTTGATTGCTATAAATGTATTAGTCTTTGTAAGTATTGATTTTAATTCCGAAATTTATTGTTTAGGAATCACGAATAAACCTTACAGTAAGAATAATTACTTTGAAGTAGTTTTGATATTTCTTTTACATTATCCTTTTATAGAGTTATTAGTATTTTTAGCAGAAATTCATAAACAAAATACTTTATTTGACTAATGTGTAAAGTTTCAATACGTATTTATTTTTAATTAAACATGTTTATGTAGAATTATCAAGAGCGTTCCCATTTTTTTCTAATCACGCTTTCGTTCCATAAACTCTTATTCCGTTACACAAGAAATGTTTACTAAAATTTAATAATACTCTTACTAGGTATAAAACTAGGGGAATATGCGTATATCCTAAGACTAATACATATACTAAACAATTTCTACACTTTATATACAAGAATATTTTGTTAAGTAATGCTTACTAGTTTTCATTTATTTGTTAGTTTTTATATTATCAAGAGCATTTCCACCTTTTACGTGAAAAACAAAAATGTCTTATAAAATCTTGTTTTACTTAGTTTCATGATATTTTCAATAATTTTTAAATTATGAAGTACCTTTAAATTGCTCAAGCTATTACATTGAGTGATTTTAAAGCGTAGACATTAATTACTGTATATGTATTAATGTATAATGATATATGTACTCTTTATATGTTATAAATAAATCAACCCTAAATTCTTTCTTGTTATTTATGCACGTTACACCTATAAGCAAAAATTATATTTGGTTTTTGGGATGCTGGTTACATACATGTAATGATACAATCGAGTAACAGAATACATTCCAAAAGCTGGTTGTAATGAATTATACATAACCAATTTGT
Source organism: Prosapia bicincta (assembly GCA_036971475.1). Lineage (NCBI taxonomy): Eukaryota > Metazoa > Arthropoda > Insecta > Hemiptera > Cercopidae > Prosapia > Prosapia bicincta. Next base: position 175,871,270 of record JBAIZL010000001.1, on the reverse strand, counting down.
AATGGACGAAATGCGATTAAATATCTCAAACAATAATTAAGAGTTGTTTATAATGAGTATAAATTAATTATCCTATATGTATTAATGTATATATAATAAATAAAGCAATCCTAATGTCTTTCATTATAAATAAGCATATTATACATATATAATATTATTTGGTTTTGGGATGCTTTTTATATATAACGATAATGTAATTGTATAACAGCAAACATTCGAAAAGCTGGTTGTACACGAAGTATACATATCCAATTTTAATGGACGAAATGCGTTTAAATATCTCATAGATATGTTTTCTTCTATTGTTATTTTAATTGCCTTTTACATTTACTTGATTATGCTCATGAAATTATTATTATATTTTACAATGTTCATTTATAAACAATCCTATGATATATGAAGATTATTTAAAGATAGTGCGAATATATTTCCGTTATTACTTGAACTAAAACAAATTTCGTGATACGTAAACTAAAAAGAAAATATCTGTCGAAATAGGGTTTGATAAATATAGTAACCTTTGAGTTTACTGTATTGGTGAGCATAAAGTAACGCAATATTTCTCAAAAACCTTAAAAACCGTTGAGATTATTTTCCATGTAACGCATTTCATTTTTCAAAAGTCGCTTTGTAGTATTATTATGGAGTAAAGTTACTAATACATTTCGCGGCGAATATATGTTAGATTTTATTTTATTATTTATTTCTCGTTGAAATCATATTTACCAAATATACAATATTTAGATAAATAAAAAATATCAAACATTTATTTATTAAATTAAAATTAAATTGGAACAGATTTATATTTTCTAAAATCAATTATGATTTATTATGAGTAAAAATTATATACTTTACAGTAATCCCGTTATTACTTAAGGGAAGAAACTAGTCTACCATACTATAATGGTTTGGTATGTAATAGTACTCTCAAAATAGTATACATTATTTTTGTATACCATGTTTTGCGTTTTCTTTGTAGATTGTAATGTGTTTTGTCAAAGTAAAACGTTACCAATTTATAATAAAATTGACTGATATAAGCAAATTGATAGAGCTTAGAATTAGTAAAAAACGTTTTTTCGCGAATCATTTCTAATTGAATATCATAAGGTCTCAAATGAAAATTTACACAAGAGCCACAATAATTGATTTTGTGGCTTTAGAGTAATAGGTTTGTGAGTAAATATTATATCATTTTGTTAATGATTAGTTATTTTCTTGTCATGAACGACTAATTTCAGTAATATAATAATATAAATAATATGTTTATAACTCATAATATATTTTATAATAATTGTAATTATTTTTCTTTATTGTCAGTAATAATTTGTTTCGATGATTTAGGTACCTATTTTACAAAACGTTATTGTGGTCGTTGTTAATAGAACCTAATAAATATTATATATTTAAATCGCGTAGGGAATAATACTTTACAAATTTCATGGTTTACAATTAACAAAATAAATGAAGCGATTTTGATATTTAATTGTATTAAGGATTTAATTGATATTTAGGATAATATTTAATTGTTGTGGTTTTTTACAATTTAGTAGTAAGTTTATAATAAAGATTTTGACTTTTAAAGAAATTGACGAGAATTCTTTTTGATCTGAAATTTAAAGTCAAAGATATAATTCCTGGACCAATAAATTTAGTAAATATTTTTACAACTATCATACACTTGTATTATATAACTAACACTTAAACCCTATTACAAAATTTTAAAATTATTGCTTCAGATTCAAATAAATTAAAATGTATAAATTATCAAATATTTCAAATATATTTTTACATTTTATTGGCTTGTTATGAAATTTTAAAATGTATAGAAATTAAATGATAATATAAATAAATTACGGAAATTAATTAGTATAACAAAATATATATTTACAATGCATTAATAAGCAAATTTGGTAGTTATTTAAATTTAGCTTATTATATAGAATGTATTATAAATATACGATTAACAAGCTCAGTTATAAAAAGCTCGTAATTAAGAAGCAATAATTCCTAAATTAATTCAAATACAATTATAAATACTCAAAGTAAATATTTCAAATCATTTTAACTCGGACGTTAAAAAAAGTGTTTTGCACATTTTTTAAACTATATATTCGCTAAAATATTAATTGACATTACAAACCTTATTGTTAAAACCATTTCCTTAAACTTCATTTCAATTTTTTTTTAATGTTTACTATAGATTTAGAACAATATTTTAAATTAAAAACTTTACTAAAAGTTATTTTAAATATACGATTAACAAGTTCAGTTACAAACAGCTCGTAATTAAGAAGCAATAATTCCTAAGTTAATTCAAATACAATTATAAACACTCAAAGTAAATATTTCAAATCATTTTAACTCGGACGTTAAAAAAAGTGTTTTGCACATTTTTTAAACTATATATTCGCTAAAATATTAATTGACATTACAAACCTTATTGTTAAAACCATTTCCTTAAACTTCATTTCAATTTTTTTTTAATGTTTACTATAGATTTAGAACAATATTTTAAATTAAAAACTTTACTAAAAGTTATTTCGACACTGTTAAAAAGTATACTGTGTAATTACATATACAATAAACTAAAAGAATATTACTTAAATAAATTAAATTTATGTATCGTACCTTTAGGAAGACATGCTAAGCATGTAACAAACAGTATAAGGTGGACTATGCCCTCCATGGCAAATAATCTCAGGTGCTTTCCGCCATCCTTTAGTCACGAGTTCGAACCCCGGCCACTCCGTTCAGATCCGTGGTCGTTCGCCGAGTGTTGGCTCCTCTCCCAGCATCCCTCCCCCCTAGGTCCCTGGATCGCTCCCTCTCGGTTACGCGCAATCTCGAAAACATCAGTGTGTATTGACGGTACTGAAAACATCAGTCTGCTAATTACATTAGGGGTGGCTGTCGGAGAACCTTCCCCTCTGCATGCGTAACGTTATCGACTTACAGTCACTTGTAAGGTATCGCCTAGCTACCACCATCAACACTATGATGTTTGTTAATAATACTATAAAGCTAGTAAAACTTGGCCGCAATCTAAGTTCAATAACGCTATAGTAATTTTATGTTATATTCCTAATACCCATTGTAATATCGTATATTTTACTACGTAAACCTATCGAACGACAATGCATTATGGCAATGTTTCTACATTTAAAAATGTGAGCTTAATTTTTTGAAATCTCGAAGCTAGTATAAATTTCTTTGTTAAAAATTATTGTGAAATTTCAATACAGAAATAGTTTATGTTATAAACTATCATTGTTAAAATGTTAAAAAAATTACTGCACGAATAAAAATAAAATATTTATAAATATTAATAATCCGGTATCTTGGAAAGATTGCAATACTTTTGATGCACAATCATTTCAAGCAATACAATATCAAACATATTTCTCGTCTTGAACTATAATTAAGGTGTTGTTTAATACCGTGTTGGGAAGCCATACCGTACCCACAATTCCGCCGGGTTAAGGTATAAGCCACCTAAAAATTAATTAAATGATAACATATTATTTCATATAAGAGCTGATTTTGTGTTGTATGTTAAGTTATAGAACAACCATTTTACACGTAGATTATTATAATATAGATTTTATCAATTAATAAATACATATTATTGATTACTTTTTTATTCCCTTATTCCCAATGCAAATAATTCAATATAACGATAATTTTAAGTTATGGAAATTTAATCAAATTTTTGAAAGGGCCCGACTTTCAAAATTTACATTTTTAGGCCCGACTTATAGGTTTTAAAAAACAGATTTGAATTTAAATTGTTACAAAAATTTATATTAAGTAAGAATCTAATAAATGTTTCTTGTTACCCTTATTATTTTATTAATAACAACATTAAACATTAGTCTTAATTAAATACATTCCTGAAATACAAATCTATACGTTGAAAATAAATGTATAAATTCATATTTTTGCGTTTTGCGTTGAAACGTTTTCGGAACTATTAGGTCTATTTTGTTATCATTTCTGTTGGGACTCGAGTGCCAAAACCAATATATTGTATTATGCAATACAGTTCCGATTACACAATCAAAGTGTTTTAAATTTATACAGGTGCCTGAAATATTGACAAGTGCAAAAATAGTATTTTTGTTGCATGCTCATGGGTTTTTATAAATAATTATTATCTGATAGGGTTTTATTTTTCAAAAGTAGATTTCTATTGTATTTTTAATCAAACGTAACTGGACAGTGGTTGGTATAAAATTTTGAGTTTAACCATTAACTTTTTATTGATAAGGTTCTTAACCAATAAAACATAATTATACAAACTTTGGATACACAAATACAAAGAAACATTAAGTTTCATTTTAGAGCGAGTAGTAAACAAATAATTACCAAAAATGATAAACCAGGAGTTGAGCGCCTACGTTTTCAATAATTTTAACTAACAGATAGTATTCTGGAAAGTCAAGGTTCAACCTTATACCAATTAGTTTTTAGGAAAAATAACAATTTTTTAACATAGCAATAAAAATAATTTCGTTAAAAATGTAATAGTGACAGTACCGAATACAAGTTTTTATTCTTCACAATAAAGGTCTGATTAAACTGATAGGCTCTCACAAGCTACCCGATAGCTCCTAGGCTTGACTTATTCCTATTACAGTCGAAGCTTTCAAAATTTTAATCTAAAATTCGAAAAGAGAATACGCAAAAGAACCATCAGTAGTAAAATATTACATTAAGGTAAAAATCTAAAATAGAAATAGTGTAATGAAGCAAAGATAAAAAACAATCCAACCAATCTGCAGCGTTGAAAACATATTTTAAAACTATAAGTAGTGTTATTTTACAACAGAAATTATTTCAATAAACGTTATGAATAATGTTAGCTTTCTCTAAATTTTCTACAAATTATTTTGCTAACCAAATATGTCCCTCTTAAACAGTACACAGATCATTCTAATGTTCTATGTTCAAGAAATATCTTTATTTACCTACATTAAATTAAATATGATATGAATACCAATTCGAGACATTTGTCATCCCTATTTTCATAATTTCATGTTGAAATTACCAGAAGCTATTAAACACCAAGCGAAGGAACGTTACGTCAATATCATTGGTTACCTATTCCAGCATCTTGTTTTCTCCTCCCCTAAGAAAGATTTAGTGAAGGCCAGGTTAATGTATATTAATAATGCAAACAAACCAGTGCTGCAGTGTTCCAAACACTCCAGTTAATGCACACCTAAGACAGAACCAAGTGTGTCGCTTAAGTGAGTTCAACTGATGTACTATATTTTTAACAAAATAATGGCCTCATCTTTGGAAAATCTTTTATTTAATAAATCTACTAGTGCATGATCTACAAGTGTGTGTACCGACAAAACAAAGTATGTCGCTTAAGTGAGTTCAACTGATGTACTATATTTTTAACAAAATAATGGCCTCATCTTTGGAAAATCTTTTATTTAATAAATCTACTAGTGCATGACCTACAAGTGTGTGTACTGACAAAACAAAGTGTGTCGCTTAATTGAGTTCAACTGATGTACTATATTTTTAACAAAATAATGACCTCATCTTTGGAAAATCTTTTATTTGTTAAATCTACTAGTGCATGATCTACAAGTGTGTGTACTGACAAAACAAAGTGTGTCGCTTAAGTGAGTTCAACTGATGTACTATATTTTTAACAAAATAATGGCCTCATCTTTTATTTAATAAATCTACTAGTGCATGATCTACAAGTGTGTGTACTGACAAAACAAAGTATGTCGCTTAAGTGAGTTCAACTGATGTACTATATTTTTAACAAAATAATGGCCTCATCTTTTATTTAATAAATCTACTAGTGCATGATCTACAAGTGTGTGTACTGACAAAACAAAGTGTGTCGCTTAAGTGAGTTCAACTGATGTACTATATTTTTAACAAAATAATGGCCTCATCTTCTATTTAATAAATCTACTAGTGCATGATCTACAAGTGTGTGTACTGACAAAATAATAAAGATAGGAGTAGCAATTCCTAGCAATATAGATAAAGTGACAATGTGTCTTTATTCTGTTAAATAAGAAGTATATCTACTAAAACACTACTTCCAAATTTATATAATTTAAACATCCACCCACTCTCACTGTGAGACCAGAGTGATAGAATAAAGTGTCAAGATGTGAGGGGCAAAATATAACAAGACAGCTAAAGAGAAGAATGGAATGCAACACTTTATTATTGTTATACGCGTAAAACAATTGACTAGTGACAAATTAAACAAGTGTGATGGAGAAATACAACATCGTAAAAAACTTCACTAACAGAAAATCAAATACTCGTTGAAATGTTGAAATAAGACAGTGATCAAAAGGTTAAAGGTCTTATTGAGAATGTCACTGGGAGAAGATGAAAAGTGGTAAATGACAGGTAATGAAAACGTAAGGAATATTTTAAGGAACAATTCAGCAGGATAAGATGAAATATGAAAAACATGGTGCCCGTAGAAAGAATACAATGTTGAGTAGATAAAAAGATGAAGTATGTCTGATAAAACAATTTGCGGAAAGACAAAATAAAATAATGAGTAGATTTCAGAGGGTGCAACAAAAAAAAAACATTAAAAGAGAATTTGACGGAAGAAAATGTAAATAAGATAGAGATTTCAATAGGAAGTAGATGCGAAAGAAAAAAAATGTGGAACGAAGTAAGTGAAAGTACAGAGGTGAAAGAAAAGAAAATACGGGGGCAAAAGGAACTGATGACGAGTGAAAACTAAATAATTGGTTTTAAAAAATAGAGTGTATTAGAGAAAATTCAACTAAAAACAGAAATGAGAAATGAAATTATTAGAGGAAGAGGTATAGTAAGGAGAAAACAAGGATCAGATGAAAGATGGAAAATTAAAAGAAAGTTAACTAGAGAGGTTTAGGCAGACCGCAGAAGGGAAAGGTCAAAAGGTGAAAGTAATATTTGGGGAAAATGAGGTGAGAAATCCTAAAACTGCACCAGCAGGGATAGATGAATAAAGTGAAAGTAGCGGGAGAAAGTTTAATAAAATAAGGGCTTGGAAAGTAAGAAAAGAGAAAAAATGAAAGAGAAAGAATAAAGTACATTTTTAGAGAGGATTAGGATTTAGGTAAAGAGGAGCAGATTTAAACAGTAGGATGAGAAGAATAAGAAAACAATTCTGAAATGTAGAAATTTATTTGGCTACATACCAAGAACATAAAAAGCTTTCGAGGTAGATTGATTTCACAGAAAATTTAGACCTCAAAACATTTTATCCCCAATATTTGCATTCATCTGAATTATATATTTCACTAGCAGACTAGGAATGAAAGGTTTTACGTAAACTCAATTTTGGCATAATTATGTTATAGCTTCAACCTAAGGTCCCTGCTTGCACTATAACTATTGATGATTGTCATAATATATTTTCAGATGTTAAAATTAGGAACGGACACCTCTTTTTTTGAAACTATTGTTTGTAGAAACCCTTGTTATATCATAGTAAAAAATCTGTTACGTCAAACTTGTAACAAGAGCTAAATTTTCTCATAAAAAATTAGAAATACCGTTGAACCACCCTGATAATGGTTCTACTATCTTATCTAAGTTGGTACCCGGAACTAGGTTAATCGATACCCTACTGTAAATAAATGGAGAAGCTAACAGAAAGGATAAAGTGTAACAAGAAGTAGATAAAAGGTGAGAAATAACTAGAATTAATAAGATAGAGAGACTTAGGGGTACTGTGAAAGGAAAGGAGAAGTAAATGAAACATATAAAGTAAGAAGAAATAACAAGTTATAGAGGTTTATTAAACTGGTGAGTTAACACGTAATATTTTTACGTAACTAACTTTGAATTTATTTATTTCACTTCGCAATATATTTGTATTTCTTGATAGCATTTCCTTAATCCGCCTTACTCATATGTGCTATTTTCCCGCTTAATATCGTGATTCTATTATATGTGCATACATATTCATATTAATTTTATTTATAAAATATAAAAAGTAGCTAAAATATTTTTTTTCTTATTCGTCCCCAATAGGAATTGAGTTACTTGTTTCGAAACCATTCATAAATATAAAAATGTTATTAATTTTTAAATGGATTGAGCGGTTAAATACAGACAACTTCCAAAGTTTTGTCATCCACTTTAAAGATATCCCACACCTGGAACTGCCTTTCTAACTTTACGCTAAGCCTGATCATGATTATATTGGTTATCCATTGAAGCTATCGGCCGTAAACGTGTAACGCTTAACTAGGGCTTAGCTGGATACGGTGGGGATCCTTTTGTAGTTAAATCCGTTGGAAGCCGTACAAATGGGAACTGTGTAAAAACGACGTATTTAAATGTTACGAAATATTGACTTTTCATAGTTCGAAACAGTATTGACTATGTAGTAATAAACAAAATAATAACTATTTAACTAACAACTATTATGTAGCCTAAACAGTTACTTATACCTGTAAAGCAATATTTGTAAACTGTTTGTTGTGTCTGGGCCTTAATTTACCGGTGATATTACACATTGTGTCTGTGATTCACTAGTAAATCCGATTTTTTGGCGTAAAAGATAAACACGATTGATTAAACTTGTAAAGAAATGCAAATACCATTACTTAACGTACGAAATTAAAAAAAAAAATATTTTCATAAACATATTATATTTTTTAAAGTTTAAATCATACATTGGAATATTATTTTCAAAAGGAGAAAACCACCTGATATTAGTTTCAAATGATAGTATTTTATTTGATTTTTACACTTCGTATACCATGATGATTCATTTATGCTTAGGTTTAGTTATAATTTTACTTTTAATAAACACACAACCTAAATATACCCAGTTGAACTTCTAAGTAGCAAATATAAAATAATACACTGTCGGTTGACTAACTCTAGTTCATTTGGCCTTTGAAAATATTTAACAACTACAAAAAGATAAAGAATCTCTACTGCATAATAGTTACCTAGCTGAACTCATCCATCAGTTAATTCAATATATATAATACAATTTAGTTATTTATACTGTGGGTCGTTTAAGAGGATACTGTAATCTGGATGATCCATAAATAAAAATTTAACAATTAGTTATTGATATTCAATAATTATTTTCTTAATGTTTAAAGTTGAAAACACGTTTAACTCGTTGGTGTTGGTTGAAGTGTTATTACTTATTGAAATAAAAAAAATGTATTTAATTTTTATATCAGTGGCTCAAGGAACGTGCGGAGTTATTATTGGTCTTCACTCTCTACGGTTGGGATGGAGGTTCACTCCCTATCCTTGGAGTCGCCTTCTCGCTCGCTGCTTCCGAAGATTGGTCGGTAGCTCCTTGAGCTACACTTTCCTTAAGCTTTACGACACCCCACCTCACTTATCGTATGGCTAAATAATTCCTTTTCCCCCAAAAAATGTACCCCCTTCTTACTCACTCGTCTTGCCCCCGTCGTTTCCTTCAACATTTTCCGAAAAAAGTCCTCCGTACTCGTGTTTTTGCGTTCCTCTCTCATGAGCGTCCTATTCCCCCATGTGACAATATCCAAAAGATGACAAAACACTTTTTCAAATACAACCAATAAAATCTCACAAATAACCTCTAGTTTTGTACCGTTACTTGACGGTTTACTTTTAATATTTTTTGCAAACTTAAAGTCGTTGTCCTAACCTTCTTTAGCGGTATTTTAATGACCTTTTAGCTCATATTTTCATTTAACACACACAAAAATATTAAATAATCATACCGTCGGAAAATTCGAGCTTCCTAGATATTTTAGTTTATGTTTACAACTACATTTGTTCTGTGACGCTCTTTGTCGGTAATTTAAGATCTGAGTTCCATGTTTTGTAACAAGACATAATTTTATCTTACAATATAAAACAGCCAATAAAGTTTTAAAAAAGTTTAGTTTTATGGTTTTATTTTATGACTTTTCAAATTATGAATAAGATATGAGATCATGTCATGATTGTAAATATTTTGTAAAAAATTAATTTTAGTACTGGAAATATTTCAAACTGTAACGTAGATTCACATGGAGCCAACGGTTTCTTAGCATAGCTATTAGTTTTTCTATTTATTAACATATATGCTTACTAATTGCTTATGTCAATAGCTATTAAAACAAATGTCTTTTAAACCGTTAATCATACATACCTCAACATAATTTATTTTATACAAATACGAATGCTGAATGGAATGTGTTATATTCATTTTCATGATTACTATATGAAAATGATAATGAGTATCATTACTGTTAGGATTTAAGTAAAACTTTAGAACTATTGAGTTTGTTTTTAACAGGAATATGAAAGTTCATATATTAGCAGATATAGCTCTGAGATTTTATTACATTCTGACAGAGTACGTATTCCAAATTCTATTTTGTATTCACTTTTAAATTCATGGATTGATTTTTATATATAATTTGAGGCTGGTTACTATTTTGCCATGTTTAGAAAATGAATGTACACGTATTTGTTTCAAAGTTTTGTATAAGTTATGACGATGCGAAATATTTTTGTTACTCGGAGGGGGGCTTGGCCAGTTTTTTTAATAAAAGTAGAGATCGAGGAGTTTTGGATGGAGGCCAGTAGTTTGGCTCATTATAAATAAGGGTACATGTGAGAGTTAGTTAGTAGCATAATTAAGGGAAATTGCCACAGTATTAAATTAAGCTAGCCTTTTAGGGGAACACATTCACTGGGGAATGTGTGTCACCAGGTCAGGTACCTTGGCGACATTTTTGACCGAGCTCTGACCTGGAGGCCTCACATAACCCATATCTTAAAAAGGGCAACACTCAGACTGTTACAACTGCACCTTATGCTTAACAGAATAAGCCCTATTTCATTACGGACGGCCGCCACAATATACGTAACCATGTTGCGTAGCATTATCACATACATATGCCTCAACCGTCTGGAGCCATTCAGATAACACACGCACACGCAGACTGCAGTTATTCCTTAACTAGGTTCTGAGAATAATCAAGGCCACATCTAAATACACATGGTAAACATTACTCCACACAGAATTGAAAGGCCTTTCTTAAAACAACACCTACGATACTTAGCGACTAAGTTTTACAAACAGGCCAACGCACACACCACACTAATACTAATTTACTCACTGGGTATATACGCCCCTTCACATGACAAGCACAGATGACTACTGTCTATTCTTTGCGATCAGGCCACTCCATATACACAACACTTAGTGTAAGATACTAACGACCTGCTTGGTGTCAGATGAAGCTGGGGAACATCCAAAAGGACGAAAGTTAGCCCCAACGGACAACTAATTTGAATTGCATGCCCATTTCAGATTCGAGTAGGCAGCAGAAGAAGAAGTGTTAGCCTCACTAACAAGTGATTTGTAAAGGTATTACCTCTCCTAATGCAATAGAATAAAGTCAACCTAACCCTCAGGGATTCTGTCAGGATTTTTCATCCCGCTCTTAAGCGACACTTAACGTAGTGTTTTATTTCACTACCTCCTGATTTTCCGTGGAAAGAGCTAATCAGCTCGATACAAAGCCAATCCTTCACGCTCATTAGGGGTACTAACCGCATGCGCATGTGAGACGGAGGCAGTTCGCTAGAGGGTGGGTGTCCCGAGAGCTGGGTAGGTTTTGGGACCACAGACCCATTCATAAGACTAGAATAGTAATATTTGGGCTTTAATAATAAAAAAACATAGTAAACGTTTCCTAGTAATTAGTGATCAGGATTATAAATTCGTTTCCGCAAGATCGCAAGGCATTCTGGGCGACAAAACGACATATAGCCTATACATAATACTATAAACATTCAATAATGGATTCAGTAACGGATGGAAGAATATATTTCAGACTAACGATATACTCATTGCACTATGGTCCAAGGTCCTGAAGGGCTCAGCTGTTCCCTTCGCTAAGAATACATAGGTTAAGTGTTCACTTGCCACCCAAGAGGTTATTAGGCTCTTGATATAACAGGAAACGATTGTTCGTGAACATTCTAGAGGTTTTATTGATCAATGAACAGTTTGTACCTATTTTAGTTTTTGAAATCAATACAGTGAGTTGATCTACTTGAGAAAGGCTACTTCTACTCATGAGTTCCTAACATGCAACACTAATAATTGTACGGAAGCTTAATAATATTTTGTATATTCATTTTATATAGACGAATATCCCCTCAACAGCAAAGGTTTCAGCATTGTACTTTGAATCTTGAATATTTTATCTCCGCATATGTTTGTATTTAGTCTCAAAACATATCGCCTTTATTTATCTAAAACTAGGACATGAAACACGTTTAGAGAAAAAATTGAAAATATATAGAATAAAATCTACATTAACTTCATATATATATATATATATATATATATATATATATATATATATATATATATGTATATATATATATATATATATATATATATATATATATATATATATATAAAAGAAATTATAACTATGTAATTTAGAGTTTTTAAATTTGAATAAATAAATCATATGCTTCTACGAATATCTGTTATACAATGTAAATTAAATTGTTGATTATAAATTGTTTTGTATTCTAATGTTTACTTATTACAGTTTCGTTCATTAGTTGTGTAATTTTCATCTTGACAAATTAGGAGCTGTATCAGACACTATAATAATAAGCAATTGAGAAGATTACGCCACGAACATGAAGAATAGACGCATCTCCCCTACAAGAAATAGAAATATTGATAGTAAGGACTTATACGAGAAATAATATCGTCTTTAAATAACTGCGACATTCAGGGAAAAATAGGCTGTATTGTGAACGAGAAATAATGGTTTGATTCTCTGATAAACATAATTACTTCATAACCAAATTAGATTAAAAGGCTACTTCCTTTTACACAGAATCGCATTAAAATTAGAAAGGCATTTGAAAGTAAACATATAGAAAGACGGTTAAATTAGATAACAAGACATCCCATCTTTGCACTCCGTTCAAATTACTTACAATAAATGAAATCTGCAGAGGAATACTAAGGGAGAGGACGAGAAGAAACTTTGACTGAATATATGAAAACTCCGACAATCACCTTTTGATAAAAAAGAAATAATTAAACAAACTTTTTAACGTTTCTAATACGTTTTAAAATATTTAATTCATCTTTGAATACACAATATCAAGAGCACAGTGGTACAATATATTACAATAAAAATATTGAAAAGAACCCCAATACCACAAAAATAATCAAAAAAGACAAATAAGACAAGTTACTTAAGATTAAACCCTTATGTACATTTCGATGACCATGTCATCATCATCAGAGGGTCTTGTTACAAAACACAATCTAGCACACAAGAAGTTACAAACTAGAATGATCGTTCTAGTTTGTAACTTCTTGTGTGCTAGATTGTGTTTTGTAACAAGACCCTCTGATGATAATGACATGGTCATCGAAATGTACATAAGGGTTTAATCTTAAGTAACTTGTCTTATTTGTTATTTTTGATTATTTTTGTGGTATTGGGGTTCTTTTCAATATTTTTATTGTAATCATCTTTGAATGTTAAAATGCGTAATAATTTTATATTATTGTAGTTATTACTATCTAGGATCAATGGAGGGACGTGAGTATCTTTAAATACAGGTATATTGAAACATGATATATTGCTAGCATTATTTGCGGCAGAGGTAAAAAAAAGCTATTGGGCAACTTTATTCACGCTTTTGATGAAGATTTTAAAAGTCGAATTGATAATAGGAGAGCTAAAAAGCATAACTCTGCCTTAAATGTTGTTTTCTTGGATTCTAACAAATTTAAATAGCATTTCAAAACAGACAACCCGTAATCATTTTCGTCACGTAAACCGACACACAATATCAGACAGTCTTTGTAATAATCTTTTGGGTAACAATACATTGAAACCTAGTGCTACGCTAATGTGTTCAAGTCTCCATTATAATCTTAAATACTATACCTTGACAATGCTATCAGGTTTCCTATTGTATTGCCACTATATTGTACACACCTTTATGTACCACGTCTAACAGTATTTTGGAGTGGGTGATCGTCGATGTAGTTATTATAAAAAGGGCAAACAATGAAGATATTTGGGAAAGTTAGATGACACGCAACCAACAATGTTTTTGGGTGTAATCCTTTTGTAATCATTAAGTAAACGTTGTGTAAAGATATTCACTATAACAATTATCATATTTTTCCCCTTACCCTGTAAATAAAATATGATATTCAGTACCCTGATTGAACGGAGGGAAATATGACTTAGGGAAAGAGGTTAAAAATCAGTAACTTTAAATGCAGTAACTTTAAATATATATATATACGAAAACTAGGTGCCAGAGATGTAAGAGTGTACACTTACATTTTGACGAGGATTGGAGATTTAGTTTTAACCATGTTTAACAGTTAATATCTTGGATTGAAGAAGTAAACATAATCCAATAATGTAAGAAAGACATTTGTATTCGTATAAAATAGTATGCATATTTTACCTGCCTATGTATATGTTAGGGATGAAGTGAAAATGCGATCATAAATATAATTCAGCTTTTAAAGTGAAAATAACCACTTACACTTACGTTAGACTCATACGTCATAAAACAAACGTTTTTCTCTAACATTTATTACAAGTAGTTGAAAAAATAATACAATGATTAAAAAAAGTCATCATATAAAATTTACCAGTAACTCAAAATTACTATTATTAGTTTTATAAAATAATATGAATTATATCGACCATTTCTGTGTGTTTTGTTAGTAATATCATTATAACTACTCTCCATGCTTTAAAACATTCGAACTATGTTTTATCATCTAGGACATGATTTATTCTTACAGAAAAAACATCAAAACATTTACATCACAGGAATCATAGTTTCAAAGAACTCCATGTTTTATCAATATAAGACAAAATCTACACATTGAGGATTGAAAACTGCTGTTGATTGAAATCATATTGTAAGAACAGAAAGTCTGAAGTAGCCTAAGTAAGTAAAATTAGTAAGTAAAATTTTCTCCGCTACTGGGAGATGAAAGAGCAATATTGCTTACGGGGCACACATTGTACTTATAAAGCTATTACCCTTAAATCACAAATACTTCTAGGTTTTTTATAAAATAATATAAATAAACAAAAAAGATGTTATAAATAAACATATATAAATAACTTTATAATTGACGTTATATTATCCTTTATTAAGTAGTCTATTATTTTATGTAAAATACAACTGTTTGGCTGGTTATAAATTGACTGTTTTTTTTCGTTTTATTACCAGTATGGCTGTATTTGCAAATACAGTATGATCTACCATTGTCAATATTAGATAACATTAGGTTATGGACATAACACACTAAAGGAAATACACTAATGTCCTATGAATGACGGTAGTTCTGATATGACAATGATTTTTTTCGCATTATTTTCTCAATACATAGCTAAAATAAAAGCGAAAAAATCGCTGACATAGATTTGATAACACTTTTTTACATTAATCATTATTCTAATGTCACCAAAATGCATTTGGCTAATCACTAGCTACTGAAAGCCATAACTTCAAATGGACTAGATCTGTATGGATTTCGATTATGTAATTGCACAAATACATTTATCTTGTATTTCTATCTCACACAAAGTAATTGCTGTGAATTGTTTTCAGCTTTAGAGAAATTTATTTTTTAAATGTTTACCTTAAGGAAATCGGAATCAGTGAGCCGGGAACTTAATAACAATTGAAATAACAATTTAATTGTTTTAGGTTAGCCTACAATTGAAATAACAAACACTAGATATCGGTTAGGGTTTTTCTTTGTGGCTACACAGTGGCGGACTTCCCATTAGGCACACTAGGCACGTGCCCATGGGCGCAATCTCGAGGGGGCGGAGAGCGGCAACCGTTTTGTTTGTACGGATGAGTTTTAGTGACAATAGTAATAGTACCTAGTTAAATTTGTTGAATGTCATAACGTTAGCCTCAGTTAAATCAGTGGCGGATCCAGCAGGGCCCCCCACCCCCAGAGAATAGAAAACTTCCTTTTATTTTATTGTTTTTTAATTTTATCCATTGAATCAAAATAAATATTTCAATTTATTTTTATAAAAAGTCTTTAAATAATATCTTATCTATATTTCTTTGAACAAGCATGAAAACGGATTCGTATGGTGGAAAATTAATAGCATTATATTAAGTTGGGACGTTTCCAATAAATTCGCGAACTGGGAACAAAGGGGCGGCCGGCCGAATTGTGCCTAGGGGCAGCACCATGACAAAGTCCGCCACTGTGGCTACACCTATGCTGGAGGAGTTTACATAATTTAGTTGTAGATGGAAGAAACGTGTACAGCACGTGTCACAGCGTGTATGTGCGTTGAATAAATGTCATGATTTGATTTCAGCCACAAATACGGGGTACAAAGACAAGAGTAAGGTTGGCATGAGGAGGTACAAGAGACGAATATACTCGGAAGAACGTTCCTCTTACAAGGAGAGCAACAATGCAGAAAAGACTTACAATTTATTACCGTATCTGTGAGCACCAGACAATGCTCATAGGCTTTGAGTCAGACTACGTTATTTGAGCCTTTTCCTATTTAAGTTTACAAAAGCAAAATTATTGGATGAAAATATAGTTACTTGAAATAAAGTAAAGATTATTAAGGATTAAATTAAATTGAGAAACTTTAATTGGTAAGTATTAAAAACGCCAGAATGCTTGTTAAGTAAGTTTCAGCCAAGTTACGTAGCTTTGCCTTGTGATAAATTATTAACGTTTCTAAAGTTGCTAACTTTACTGTTTTAAGCTATCCATTTTCACATTATTTTCCTTTTGTTTAATTGAATTAAAATTAAATTAATAATTGAAATGAAAAAAGAAAGAAATGCGTAAATTTAAACTAGAAAAAAATTTATACATTGTTTACAAAAAGTTTTATAAATAAATGTAGAAATAAAAGAATGCATATCTGATCTTTATTTCTCTGCAAATATTTAACTTTTCAAAAACTAGAATAACACCAGTAACCCTATGTTTTGGTAAGAACTTTGGGAATAAGTTTTAGAGTCTCAGCTTAACGTTTCAAAATACATTAATTCTCATGGATAAATTATTTACAGGAGTTCGCTAAAAGTAGATAAAAGAGGAGTAAACGCAATGATTCCTTTTTCCCATGATAAGATTTGAAAGACATTTAGTAGTTATCTTTATTTCATTAATTGCCTCGCTTCCAACATTTATGTAAAACGTAAAGCTAAATCTCTATTAACAATAATCTGTAGATATATTTAAAGCATTTAGGTGTACCTCAGTACGCACTATCCTAAATATCTCACTCTCTTCCTTCAACCAAAAGATTCCCTAATATCACACACTATAGAATTTTGTGATTCTACATTTAGGCTACTTCAGATGTCTATTTCACTCATCCTGCATTGATAAAAGGTTAAAACCTAGGTATCATCAATTTAGAAAACATTCAACACTGCAAATAAGGGGAATTAGTGTTTCCTAATATTTAAGAGTAGAGGATTTTTGTTCTTATCTCTACACCATATACCCTAGGTTTCCTATAAGTATGTCACCTTCAAAAACTATTTATGATCAAGAGAAAGAATGGCTTACATTTGAAGACAACAGTACACACTAGAGATATAGGATCTCCCTATAACCTATAACACAGGTATTTGTGTTTCTACGTTCACTTCACATAGATATACTCTTCTTTTTCTCTTCTAACAAGAATGGTTAATAAGAGTTATGATCGATATAGAGCAGGTCAAAATTTGGAAGTTCGGTTTTTGTAATATCTAAGATTAGGTGGGATTAGGTTAAGTCAGGTTAGGTTAGGTTAGGTTAGGTTATGATAGGTTAGGTTACGTAAGAACAGGAAGGGTTGTCCGAGTCTGGTCGGTTCGGGTAGGGTAGGGCCAGGTTGGGTCTAGTTAAGTTAGGATAATGTTTAAGTTTAGGTTAATTTGGGTTAGGTCAGGGTAGAAAGGATTAGGTTACGTTCGGATTTGTTAAAAAAGGCAGATTAGTTGAGTTGGGTTTGTCTTGGTTAGGTTGGGTTATATCGAGTAAGGTTAGGTTAAAGTGTGTTAGGTTAGGTTAGGTCAAGCTAAAATAGGTTATGCTAGGTTAGGCTATGTTATGTCGGGTTAGCTTAGGTTAGGTTAAGAAGTTAAACAATATATAATAAACAAAATGATCAAAACATTAAATAATATATGCCACTTTTCGAATATTCTGGCTACTATCAGTAATTTGAGTTTGTAGCGTTTTAACAGAAAGCCTATTTTTAGTGTTAAAGGTAAAGAAAATGTATAGCAAGCCCGGACACACACACACAGCATACACACACACACACACATATATATATACACACACACACACATATACACGCACACACACACACATATACACGCACACACACACATACACAAACACAACACACACACACACACACACACACAAACATAAACCCACTGATTGAACTATTCCTCCAACTTAGTGGTAAACCTATTATTCTTGTCAGATGACATTGTAAAATTTGAGTCACTATTACAAAGGTCCAGCTGGATGTATGTTTGCAGTATTCCTGCTAATGTAATGGTAAACTACATTAATCCGGTTAGATGACTCATTGTAAAAGTTGAGTCATTGGTACAGAAGTACAATCGAATGACTGGTCACTAGAATTCGACTGATTCAATAATTGCTACAGTTTGGACGCATGACTGATTTCAGCAGTCTGCCTGACATGCTTAAAGGTAGGTTCGTCAGCTTAGTATATTATCAGTCCGATTGCTTGACTGCGTGAAACAAACAGGTTGCATTGCATGACCGAGTACATCGTTCCGGCTGCTCGACATATCGTAGCAGCAGTCTGCAGATTGTTTCATAAACTTAAAATTGATCATTCTTATAACTATGTATTCAGGAATTTGCTAGAATTCATCAATTATTTACTGACCTTCTAATTACCTTGTTGATATTGTGCTCGTCGATTATATAACGATTATCTTGTTTGAGACGTTGATTCCTCTTTATTTTCACTTAAACAGATTGTCATCATAGGGCATATGTGTGTTTTATAACTGTATGATTTACGTTTTTACTTCCATCCCTCAGGTACTGTGTTGGTCATAAAAGTGTTTCTAATGTTACGTTTACACTATACAATAGCTTAGTATCTCTAAACCAGCCGCTAACTATATCTAAGTATTTTATTGTCATATATTTAATACCCTTTGACCAACTAACGTTTTAAGAATGAGTAATTTATTGTTACACAAACTTTATTTTCTATAATAATTACAACATTATTGCACGTAAATTCCGGTCCTTCTTAGGACGTGTTGTTACGGAAGCCCGCAGACCGCATCCCAGCTGTCCTAACGTTGGCTTAGTGGTGTTATGCAAAGTACCTTGACATTGGGGGTCGGCTGGCTTTAGGGTCAAGCAGCATATATAATTCGGATTTGCTCTTATATCAAACTGCTAAAATATTACTACTATTGCATAAAATATTAAATACACAAGGACATAAAAACATAATAAAAAATGACAGTAGTTTTCAAACAGCTTACTAATAAGTAATAAGTATGAATAATTTTATTCATAAATTTATTTTTTACACGCCCTTACGCTTTTAGACACTCGCACACTCTTCCACTTGGTCGTTTTTTTTCTCTGGATCTACGCTTATCTGTAGAGCACCCACGCTGGTGAAATTTGAAACAAGCAGATCTGACACGAGCCAGAACCTCTACCGCTGCATGCCAAATTTTGCCAGAGAACCAATCACTAGACTTTGATTTTAAAAACATAACGTACTGATATTTAACTCTTTGAGTCACTATCACTCGGGGAAAATGGTATTTAAAAGAATCACACAGTCTGATGATCAGTTTGTAGAGTTATTTAAGAAGTTTGTTGAGTGAAAAATAAGTTTATGTCTTAGTCTTAAGTTAGTAAAAATCATTGCTTTTATTAAGTTTAAAATAATAACTAGTACGGGAATTTTATTTCTTATTTAATAAATACATTCAAAATTTATTAATTTTTAAAATTTAAATTTAATGTTCTCAAATTGTAAAAAATATTTATTAATAATTAAACGTTACTTATTCTTTAGCCTATAATACATTTAACAACTCAATAATCCAGCTTCTAACGATTTACAATGAACAACATCTATAGTACCCCCTCCCCCAAAATATACAATATTGAACAAACATTTGTTTTAATTTCCTTCTTTTACTTATGAGGTCCTATTTATCTCTCATTTATTTTCAATAATTATTCAAATATTTTATTTTAAAATTATAATCGAATCCTTATTTTACATGCATAAAATTTTAATTTAAATTAATTTTTTAAACATTTATCCCTAACGAACATTATACTACTTTACATTTAATTGAAAAATATTTTCGAACCTTCCTAAATTATTTACTCTTGTGTTACTACCAATCATTATTAATTCTAATTTTATCTTCTTTGAATTTTTTTATTTATTTCAATATAAATTTGTATACTTTTTCAACAAATTTCTATTTTGTAAATTTATCCATTTTCAAATTTAATTTACTGAGTTAATTTCTATGGGATATATGTTTTCATGAAATCATTTCGTATAAACAAAATTCCTTTGTATAACACCACATAGCTTTTATATAAGAGGTGAAATGTCAACATATTTAAAAACTAACAGACTTACAAATTTATACATGTTCATATATGGAATGAAACATTATTTTCTTATTCTTATAAATTTCCACTTATTTCCTTTAGTAATTTTAGTTAAAGCCATTTTGAAAATTTGTATTTACTCTGCAAATCTCGACTTATTTACGTCGTTAAAAAATTGAAACATCAATTAAAATTTTCTAGAGTTCTTTTAGACTAGTTATAATTTCAATTTACTTTGAAAATGATAAAAATATCAATTTAAAATTTGTCTTCTTAATATTGATTTAAAATATTTTAAAATTTTAAACAATGTTTAGTAATTAAAATTAAAAAAATATAAAGACAATAAAAAAGAGTGCTAACTTGTTCGCCAGTCAACTTTCGTGGATATCCTTTCCCTGGAGCAGCCCTCGGTCCAGTGTTTTTTTTCCTAGATCCGGTCTGTCCTTTGTCCAGGGTAGTATCGTGACTCCTCGCTCTCGCTCCTCCACGGCTAATCGCTCTCACTCCACGTAGGTCCTTTTCAGTTTCGCCTCCAAGGGTGTCTTCTTTGTCTTGAGAGTTTGGTTTTAATTAGATCGTATTTTATATCATTTAAAAAAATCGGTTGTTTAACGATCGTTTTCTCACTTAACTTCCATCTAATAAATTTCTAAAGTTTGCATTGATAAGATTTTATTAAACTTTTAATCTTGATAAAACTATTTTTGATATTTGTTTCGGCGTTACAAAACCACTTTACGCCTACTTACAGTTTATTTTGCGTTGAAACTTATTTTTATCATTTACCATTCACGTAACACTATGCGACAGGTATTTTTTAAAATTTGGAAAACAGATAGCACTTTAGACACCAATGTTAAATAATCAGTTTTAGGGGGTACAGCCCTAAAACCTACTCCGTGAAAACATAAATTCTACATTTCGGCGTCACCACCTGCTTTAGCTGCACTAGGTCTATCACTCACAGAAGAAAAACAATTACGAGCCTCACATCGCACCTTCTTCCGTGTTGTTTCCAGACTTCCCAGCCTTGGTTAGCGTTCCTTCAGATAGTGACTTTGGATATCCCTGACTCTACACTTCCAACGGGAGGCGTTATTCATTCCTTTTCTTTCGTCTTTATGACTAAATGAATCTATTTCCATTTCAATTCCTCTAAATTTGTTTTGGAGCCATTTAACAAACTTTCCATATATTTTATTTCTCTCAGCTCAGATTTCTACCGCTGATCACAATGAAATGTAGATGGTATATCAACGTGAATATTTTCGTTTGACCTAATTAAACACAGCATTTGACTCTGGGAAATTAAATCGCGTCTCTTTCCAACTGACTATACTTTAAGGTTTTAAGTAGAGAAAAACCTTTCAAATTACTTTTTTCTATAATTAGTCAAAATAATAATGTTCAAATATTTAATTTCTCTTATACGTTTCTACTTGTTTGGACCGTTATATAACACACACTGTGACGGTCTGGCATACCGTGACAAATAGGAAATAAATAATTTCCTGTTTTTAAGTAATAAAGTTGATTTTTAAATTAATCAAGTTTGGAGTTATACAAATAATAAAGAGTGAAAAATTAAATAAAACATTAAATAGAATACTTAAGCTAAATTAAAAAGTATTAAAGAATAAATTTGTAATAACTAGCTAAATTTGACCACCGGGAGTGAGGCGAAAATTTTCTAAGTGCTTAAAAAAGCTATCTTAAGAACCAAACCACGTAGAACTTTCATGGACATTTTAAAAGAACCGGAATAAGCCAGAATAAACATTAGTGAAAACAAAATTTGAAAAACTTAAAAAACAAAAAAGTTACAGCAGTTTTAATAAAATAGACATTTTTCTGTGTTCCAAAAATGATAATCAAACTCTGCAAGCTAAAACAGATTCGTTGCCCGACTTGCCTCTTACAAGGAATAAATCCAAAGATAGCAAGTATTGCAGGCGGGGTGAGGTAGGTTAAATTCACCGCTATATATACTAGGTCTCTAGGACCTTAGAGACAGGCTGAAAAAAATTTTTTAATACGACGTGCCGCGGAACGCTATGCTGAACCGCGGATAGGACCGCCATCAGGTCAGATGGACCAAACCTCAACGCTTTCGACGTCTAGAACTACCAAGGAATATAGGCTCCAGACTTAGCCTCCAGGACGCGGGAATGGAGAAAAACCATCACCGACGAACCAGGGATGGCGACTTCCGATGTCCAAGGACCAGGGAATCCAGACGAGGGACTCTAGGACCGGCAGGAACATCTTTGGCAAGTCATTTTCTCTATTCGATACCAATTACGTCAAATTTAGTCAGTTAATTTTATTAAATTCAAACAAATATTCAAGCTTAAACAATGACTTCACTCTTTATAAAATTTAAATAATTTCTATGCTTAATAAAATGAATTTATGTGATCAGAATATTTCAAATGATAAATGCTAAACTTACAAAGGGTTTTGGCCATAAGCCATTTATTTTCAAGGAAATAAGAATTTTTAGAATATTATAAATTTAAAAATTAAGTGTCATAAATACGAATTTACAATTCAATATAGATGATAAATTTTTTTATGTATAATTTGGAAAATAATTTTATGTTTATGTAAATATAATTGATATAAATGGAAATTATAAGATTTTAAAGGATGGAAAACAACAAGTTATTTAGTGAATTGTTTTGTTAATATAATTGTGTTGTATTTGAAAGTATAAATTGTCTTTTTTATTTAAATAAATAAAATTAAATATGTTATAAAAATCAGCAGTATTTGCATTTCATCCTGTGTCGAATAATCAATAAAAACTGTTTAGCTTTTTCCAACTAATATGAAAATGATTATTAAATCAGTAAACAAGCTCAATTAAATTTCATTAAATGATAATAGTTAAAACCTAATGTTTTTAAAGAGTTTCTCTCAACTAACTTCATGAGGTAGCCTAAAGATTAGTTGGTTTTTTGTATAAAAGTCCAGAGATTTATCTACTGGCAGATTGTGTTTAAAAGGACACAGGAGCCTTTTAAAATAGGTAATTTAAACACGATCATATTTTGCACGTTCCCTTGCTGTCTCTGCAGATCATCATCAGGTGGTAAGACTCTGTGAATATTTTGTGTATTATTTTAAATGTGTTTCTTTCCAGCTGACTATTGAAATGACATGTGTGACTATATCTAGACCATACATAATTGATAAACCAATTTTGGAGAGTTTATACTTATTTTAAATAGTAGTCAGCGGGAATAGGCTTGTTTTGGGCCTGGCCCTATGAGCGGGAAATATACACGTAACTCAGGGATCTTAGCACGGTTTAACAAGCGGGGTGTTTGGCAGATGTTTGGTTTGTTTATAAATAAGTTTTTAAACAACGAAATTTTGGTATTCTGCGAGAAGGGATATCAATAAAGCAAACAAAGTAGGGTGGGACGTTGCAGAAATGGCGCCCGAACGTTAGGGGCTTTGAACAGGTTCCCTATATCAAGATTAAATAGTTAAATTATAGAAATAAATCGAGATTGTTTAAATAAGTGATGTCAGAATGTTTTAAATAATGTAAATAAAATTTTAAAATAATAATATAAATTGAAGGAATCCAATAGCGTACAAATAAAAATAAAATAAATAAATAACTGCAATTGAATAAATATTTAGACGAAAGAGCGGGTAGGAACCATCTGGCCTAAAGGAAATCAAATAGAAAGGAATAAGTGGATAAATAATTATTTGAATAATAAATCAGTAATAAATCAAAATGTCTAGATCCGAGATGGATAAATTGATGGCCTTTTTCAAGGCAAAAGAAGAAAAAGATAAAGAAGAGAGAGAGAAAGAGAAGGAGGAAGCAAAACAAAGAGAGAAGGAGAGAGAAGACAACGAAAAACAAAGAGAGAAGGAGAGAGAAGACAAAGAAAAACAAAGGGAGAAGGAGAGAGAAGACAAAGAAAAACGATGGAGAGAGGAAGAGAGAAAATTGAGAGAGAAAGAGAAGGCGGAAGAGAGACAATTGAGAGAGAAAGAAAAAGCCGAAGGGAAAATGGAAAGACGACAGTTATGGGAGGCTTTCCAGTTAAAATTCGAGGACTACCAAAAAGAAACTGAGACTATGACAAATAACATTTACGAAAGGTTAAACGAACATGAGACGGAAATAGAAAGACTAAGAACTAAAACGGAAACTAAAACGACTAAATTAAATGAAAAAGTACAGAATATCCAAGAGGAGATTAAAACAGTGAAACAACAAGTTGCAGCAGTGAAGCAAACAGCTGGAGCAGGAATAGTAACACAAGTTTGCTTACCAAGGGTAATAGACAGGAACGGGGAGGCTACGTGCCGTAGAATTGAGTTCTGGGGGAATGACAAAGAAGACCCAAGGACATTCCTAGGGGAAATAGAAAACCTATTTACCGAGATAGACAATACTATGAACGAGACTGACAAATTAAGGATTGTAGAGCGAAATTTGAAAGGGGCAGCGGATGCATGGTGGAAAGCCATCAAGAACAACACAGAAACGTATTCTGAATTCAAGCATGAATTCACGGAGCATTTCTGGAGTTATCGCCAGCAGGATAGGATACGCAGACAAATTAATCAAGGGCGCTACCATAATAATGGACCATACTCTATGGCAGAGTATTTTATTATGATGGTAAACAGGGCGAAAAACTTAGACCCGATAATCCCAGAGAACCATCTGATTTTCATGTTGATGAAACATTTTGGGAGTAACGTTCAGCTAGCTAGTGTGGGGAACCCCACAAGTAATATCAAACAAGCAATAGTTTTCCTACAACAGCTAGACAGCGTTACTGACAATGGAAATGGTAATGGGAACGCTCAAAGAAGTCAACAAAGGCAGGTTGCTCCAAACCAACAACCTAACCCTAACCCAAGGTCCCATGGTGATACCACAAAATACCAAAATACCAAGTATCCTAAAAACCCTCATCCTAAATCGCCTATCCCCGGACCAAGCGACCAGAAGCCAAAAAACTGAATAGGAGGATCTCTGGCAACAATCAGGGAGATACGTTAACCAGGTTATAGATCTGAGGCAATAAAAATTTAAAAATAATTCAGAGCGAGAGACCAAAGGAAAAGCCGGTTTACCATCATAATAAGATTAGCCTAGGCTGTTTTTCCATGTTTATTCGGGACGATTTGTTAGAGGAAGGAAATGACTCGGTTGTAAAACTGGAGAACGTAGACCAGTGTCCAGTAATAGAGTGCGAAATTAAAGTCCCAAGTCGATACAGGTGCCCAAATGTCTGTGATTAAAACAGAAAAATACATAGCCCTAAAACAAAACGGGAATCTATTCTATGAGCTACCTATAGCTAACGTAGCGATAATCACAGCGTTAGGGGCAACCTGTAAACGAGTCAAATGGCAAACTATGCTACCTCTAACATTGAACGGACACACAAAGGAATTTGTTTTCTTGATAGTGGACAATCTACGGGTTGACCTTATCTTGGGAACAAATACTTTGTGTGCGTTAAAAGCCCGGATAAACATGGAGAGATCATTTATGACGTATGAGATTGATGGATATCTGCTGCACCAGGAGTTTCTAGAATCAACTAATAACAAAGACAATTTAAGACAAGAGATAGGATGCAATAAGATTAGTAAGGTTGTAAACAAAAATATTAACAAAAATTTATTATGTTCCGACGATACAAGCGGGGAACAGAAAGAAAACATAATAAAATCGCCTAGTATAGGCGGATCAATTAACGACGGCAAATTAACACCTGAAGAGCCGACATTGGAGGGTCCGATAGAGGATAGCGAGCAGAGGGGGCTATTCATGTGCAAGGGTCAGGAAGATGGGTCCTTGTGCGAGTTAGGTGGTGACGAACTAGAATGTAAACAAACTGGAAACAAAAATATAACTGAAAATTTTATATGTTCCAACGATACAAGCGGGGAACGAACCATAAAATTAAAACAATTGTCAAAGACAAAAGTTACAAACGCGATTACCAAAAATTTAGATAACAAATTAAGCGAAAATTCAAGGGAGATCGAATTATTAAACTGTGAAAGAACGGAATCAAGTAAGCTAACGGGATTAAACAAAGCAAAAAATGGGTTAACCAAACCTACAACAAACAAACTAAATAATGACGAGGGAGGATTCGACGAATTAAATAAAAATAGCTACAAGCCGAAACAATTAAAATTCCAACAAGTTAGGGAAAGACCTAATTGTCGGGAGACTTATCAGTTAGACGATACAGGAATTCCGAAGCATTTTAATTCTAATCAATCTTGTTTAAAAACAAAGTCCCAATTGTTCGCTAAAAATAAATTTAAAGGTAAATCTCAGAAGTATCAAAATTACGAAAATAAATAAAGTAACAATAAATTAAAAACAAAAATAAAATACAGATGTTATGCACAATGGCGTAACGTGAAGCGCCGTAAAAAATTACAGGACGAGTAAAAAATATTTTAAACTGAATACTATTAAGATAGACAGTACAAATAATAACCACTGTACTTTAAATAAACAAGAATTGTCTAGGTTACAACAATTAATAATAAAGTATTCAGATGTTTTGAATAAAAGACCCATCAGATCGAACAAATGTAAACAAGAGCTCAAGATTACGGCAGGCACTAATGTTTGTAAACACGGCCGTACTGAAGCATCCGGTGGACGGGCGGGGAACGATTTCATAAAACATTCCTTGCAACAAAATAAGCCGGACGTACCAGAATAATAGCGGGCAAAAGGGCCTAAATTAAATTAAAGTAGGACAAATTAAGATAGAATGCCCTACAATTATACAAAAAATGTCTAAGGAGATGAGGCAAGTCCAGGAGCAAGAACCTGAGCTTCTTCATATAATAAATCAAATAAAGCATTTTAGTCATTATAAAATTTGTAACAATGCATTATGTAAAATTGTGAACAATAGAACGAAGGTTGTGATGCCAAAACAAAATATTGTTCCATTTATAGAACATGTACACAAACAGTATGCACATTTAGGAAAAAATAAAATTGTTAAAATGGTAAACAAACATGTTTACATTAAGAGTATAAATAAACAAGTCATGGATGCCATTCGGAAATATCGGATCTGCCAGTTTGCAAAAGTAACAAATCGATATTCGCAAGCAAGGACTAAACCCATTTTAACACAACAGCCGGGAGAGATTGTTGCTGTCGATTTTTTAGGATCTTTGCCCCGAAGCACAGGAGGTGCAAATCACATTTTAGTTGTAGTAGACGTATTCTCAAAGTTAGTAAAATTATATGCAGTCAAGCGCCCAAGTACGACGAGTACAATCGCCAAACTGTCGCATTATTTTCAGACAATAGGGAAGCCTAGGCGAATACTCTCAGATTTTGGATCGGCCTTTACGTCTCGACAATGGAATTTATGGATGCACAACAACAGTGTTGAGCATACATCAATTCCGGTCAGGCATCCACAAATAAACCATGCCGAGAGAATAAACCGAGCTCTGGGCAGGGTTCTTAGGACCTATTGTCATGAAGCGCAGTCATCATGGATGAGATACCTACCATATATGGAACAGGTAATTAACATCACTCCCCATGAAGTAACTGGATATTCACCTATCGAGGTACACCATGGGGAAGTACCGATATATATATGGGAGAGATTTCTGCCAGATGATTGTAGAAATGCGGACCAAGCGACGCAAAGAGAGACATTACAGAATGTATTCGATCGCATCAGGACAGTGGGAGAAAGACGGGCTGCTATAAAAAATATAAACTGCCGAGAAACGTCATTTCAACCGGGTGATTTAGTCTTAATCACTAGACACAATAGATCAGATGTGTCTAAGAACGAGACAGAGAAGCTGTTGTTAAGGTACCAGGGTCCTTATAAAATTAAGAGGAAAATGGGTCGAAAAACATATGAAATTGCAAACGTGGTTACAAATAAAATCCGAGGCATCTATGACATTAAAATGTTTTATGACGAGTAAAGGAATTCTAAAATGTGAACTTTACACTCATCATGAACCAAAAACTATAGAAATGCCAAATTGGAATATTGCCCAATAATAGAACCAGTAAGCGAGCGATAAGCGAAGTTAGGCAGGAATAAAATTGTCAGAATGATTAACAAACTGATTTAATGTAAAAACAAGAATAAGCAGTAGTTGAATAAGGCTAAATCTAAACTTTAAACTTAGCTACTTATCTGTAAAGGGACAAATGTAAAGCCGAATGTAAAACAAACTATTTAATAACTGAACCAATATTTCAAACATTACAAAGTATTAATCAGGAAGTCGGTGTGTATTGAGCAAACATTGCCGAGCTACATCCACTGCGTAAGTCAACAAGCCGGTTAAATCAAGAAGCGACGGGAAGATAGCAGGCGAACCTAAATAACTTGTACACAAATCCGCTGTCAGACCTTTCCAAATAAAACAAGAAATTTGTGTGCATGAAATAGTGGGTTGTTATATCAGACTTTGACTGGGCAATATAAAACAAGAAAACTTGCGTACTGACGATCAAGGTCGCAACGATGGGAACTTTGCATTAAAAGCAGAAGCAACGGAGACTTATCAGTTGGACTTCAATTATCTGGACACAAGCCAGTTTTGTAAATGTACAATATAAAACTAGAGAATTTGAAGGCAAGGGTCGTTACGTTTTAACATGATAAGTTCAAGGAAGTAATGCATCGAATTATTGTTGTATTTTGATAGGATGTTTACAAGCCAGCTCATTGACCTTACCAGGTAGAGTGGAATGTGGAATTCACGTAACAGTTAGCCGGTATGACGAAGGGTTCTATCGGAAAATAAACAGACCTAGCTAGATAAAGTGTACTTCCACAGCTGACACAATAACAACACGCCATACTTAGGATATAAAAGGAATATGTTTAAAATATAAAATTGTAGAATTAGTTAGGTTTTTATTTACAAGTAGGCTTGTTACGAAGTCATTGTTTTTAAAGCCATAACTGATATAGATTAAATTGACGTGGTTGATAAATAAAGGAAATGACAGCCATTAGTGTGGTGAACAAAGTGTCAATAGACGAAATAAAATTTAGTATAGACAAAAGTGACTTATAATTTACTAATAGAATGTGTGTGAAGTGTTTCAGGTTGAAAACTTATCAAGGGACAAGAAATTAATAATAAGGAAATTTTTGTAATAGCATACGATAATTTAAGTAGAATTAAGGTTATGAAGTGGTAAAAAATATTTTGATAAATTAAAAACATTTTTAACCTTTCAAGCAGGGACTTTGCGACGGTCTGGCACACCGTGACAAATAGGAAATAAATAATTTCATGTTTTTAAGTAATAAAGTTGATTTTTAAATTAATCAAGTTTGGAGTTATACAAATAATAAAGAGTGAAAAATTAAATAAAACCTTAATAGAATAATTAAGCTAAATTAAAAAGTATTAAAGAATAAATTTGTAATAACTAGCTAAATTTTACCATCGGGAGTGAGGCGAAAATTTTCTAAGTGCTTAAAAAAGCTATCTTAAGAACAAAACCACGTAGAACTTTCATCGACATTTTAAAAGATCCGGAATAAGCCAGAATAAACATTAGTGAAAACAAAATTTGAAAAACTTAAAAAACAAAAAAGTTACAGCAGTTTTAATAAAATAGACATTTTTCAGTGTTCCAAAAATGATAATCAAACTCTGCAAGCTAAAACAGATTCGTTGCCCGACTTGCCTGTACAAGGAATAAATCCAAAGATAGCAAGTATTGCAGGCGGGGTGAGGTAGGTTAAATTCACCGCTATATATACTAGGTCTCTAGGACCTTAGAGACAGTCTGAAATAAATTTTTAATACGAGGTGCCGCGGAACGCTATGCTGGACCGCGGATAGGACCGCCATCAGGCCAGATGGACCAAACCTCAACGCTTCTGACGTCTAGGACTACCAAGGAATGAAGGCTCCAGACTCAGCCTCCAGGACGCGGGAATGGAGAAAAACCACCACCGACGAACCAGGGATTGCGACTTCCGATGTCCAAGGACCAGGGAATCCAGACGAGGGACTCCAGGACCGGCAGGAACATCTTTGGCAAGTCATTTTCTCTATTCGATACCAATAACGTCAAATTTAGTCAGTTAATTTTATTAAATTCAAACAAATATTCAAGCTTAAACAATGACTTCACTCTTTATAAAATTTAAATAAATTCTATGCTTAATAAAATGAATTTATGTGATCAGAATATTTCAAATGATAAATATTAAACTAACAAAGGGTTTTTGGCCATAAGCCATTTATTTTCAAGGAAATAAGAATTTTTAGAATATTATAAATTTAAAAATTAAGTGTCATAAATACGAATTTACCAATTCAATATAGAAGATAAATTTTTATTATGTGTAATATGGAAAATAATTTTATGTTTATGTAAATATAATTGATATAAATGGAAATTAAAAGATTTTAAAGGATGGAAAACAACA
This sequence comes from Prosapia bicincta, assembly GCA_036971475.1. NCBI lineage: Eukaryota > Metazoa > Arthropoda > Insecta > Hemiptera > Cercopidae > Prosapia > Prosapia bicincta. The sequence goes on along the minus strand of JBAIZL010000001.1, from coordinate 175,840,130 downwards.
AGTTATTTAGTGAATTGTTTTGTTAATATAATTGTGTTGTATAAGAAAGTATAAATTTTCTTTTTTATTTAAATAAATAAAATTAAATATGTTATAATAATCAACAGTATTTGTATTTCATCCTGTGTCGAATAATCAATAAAAACTGTTTAGCTTTTTCCAACTAATATGAAAATGATTATTAAATCAGTAAACAAGCTTAATTAAATTTCATTAAATGATAATAGTTAAAACCTAATGTTTTTAAAGAGTTTCTCTCAACTAACTTCATGAGCTAGCCTAAAGATTAGTTGGTTTTTTGTATAAAAGTCCAGAGATTTATCTACTGGCAGATTGTGTTTAAAAGGACTCAGGAGCCTTTTAAAATAGGTAATTTAAACACGATCATATTTTGCACGTTCCCTTGCTGTCTCTGCAGATCATCATCAGGTGGTAAGACTCTGTAAATATTTTGTTTATTATTTCAAATGTGTTTCTTTCCAGCTGACTATTGAAATGACATGTGTGACTATATCTAGACCATACATAATTGATAAACCAATTTTGGGGAGTTTATACTTATTTTAAATAGTAGTCAGCGGGAATAGGCTTGTTTTGGGCCTGGCCCTATGAGCGGGAAATATACACGTAACTCAGGGATCTTAACACGGTTTAACAAGCGGGGTGTTTGGCAGATGTTTGGTTTGTTTATAAATAAGTTTTTAAACAACGAAATTTTGGTATTCTGCGAGAAGGGATATCAATAAAGCAAACAAAGTAGGGTGGGACGTTGCAACACACACACACACACACACACACACACACACACACACAGCTTTAAAAAAAATCTTAAATTAAATATAAACATAAATAAATGTTGCTTAGGACCTTATTAAAAAGAAACAAAAATATATAAAATATACACAAACCAGACAACTCCTCAACTAGTCCAGTTTTTATATAGGTAAAAATATATAATACTGGTTTCGACACGGAACAAGATTATAGATTATACACGAAAATAGTATAGGCCTAACACCTTTTATAAGGCACCAGATGAGAGCAACAAAAATTCCCATGAAAAACATTCGTTATTCCCAACATTTAAGTGCACCGACAGTTTCTCAATACGAACAAAGAGTTGCAGAAAAGTAACAACAATATTTCGTAAGCATGTTCGCTCAATAAAAAAAATACAAAAGCTTTGAATTTTAAAAGCCGCATAAAGTATGGATTAAGAAAACATTTATCAGCCACTCAAATAAATGTAAATTCAATATGATTACTGAGACCCAGGAAGAGCGGTTTGCAAGTAAGTAAATGAAAATCTACTGAAATCATTATAAAAAACGGTGAAAATGTAAAAAGGTTGAAAATTCTCCAATATCAAGAGTGAAAGAATATATAATTAGTTTTTATTGAAAATGTTGACAATAGCTTTTATAACTTTTATATAGTACAAGTAACACAGCATACAATTTAGGAGAAACTAATTTTTCGTGTTCAATAGTAGGTCTTATTAATACTTCTTACTAAAATAATATCTGTAAACCTGCATTTTACTTATTCTGTTTATCTGTTAGGAATGATCGAGTATTTGTAGTAACATAGCAAATACGTACAAACCAGAACCAATGCATTGATGGGATCTCATCAGCATATAAATAATTCATAGCGTGAAGACAAATGAGGAATCGATATTTTTCCCAGAGCCTTCTCCTCTTTTCTATGCACAAAGAACCCAGAAGAAAATACAGTTACTATGTTTTATTCATTCACCACGCATCGGGTAGAATGAACAGACTGGGAAAAAAACATTTCGATTACATTCTCGTAACTTGAGAGTCATGTAGATGTTTCAAAATAATGTCATTATGGCGATTTTTGTATGATTGAGTTTGGAAACTTGTTAAAGTTACGAAGTTGTTTGTTTTAAAAATTATAATATTATTATTTTTCTCTTATGAAAAATTAAATACAAGATATGTAATACTTAATGCATATGTTTCAAATAATTTTTCTCCAGTGTTGTTTACTTAAAGTGGAACACAGCAAAGAAACATAAATGACCGTACAATAGAGAATACACTATATCTTATTTGAAACGGATGGGCATTTGGAGTTAATAAAATAAGCTCCAAGGTATATTGATTGTGTATATAACCTAAAGCACACCACAATATAATCTTGTAATATTTTAGATGGTTCCAACTATAACCTCCTCGAACAACATCCATACATCAGTCATTCAATAGGTTATCTCCGTTATTCAACTTCTGAAATCACAAACCCATCTACTTTATTCTCATCTTATGCCATCCGGATCGAACTAAACCTCTTGTAGAATATCCATAAATATTATTGACGGTGTTTAACTGCTGAAATCACAAGCAAAGCAAATTTACTGTTGTTCTGAGTCAGCTGGATATAGTCAAAACCCTCGAACGACATTCAAAGATGAGCTAAAATAGAACTGAGATAGCTCTTCACCATAAGTCTCATGACCTAACAACAAGCATTTTTTATTCTTGGTCCATGTTAGCCGGGGAAATTTAAGTTTCTGGAACAACACCTCTAGGTAATGTAGAATATCCTAGAGCCTAACTTATGACTTAAAACTCAGTGTCGAAATCCCATGAACAATTCACTGTAAATCCACTTAAAGTCGTCAATCACCTATACATAAGATCGAATACAATTCTCTGGCCTTATCGTGTAGGAATCATAAGAGCGCTTTATTAGCTTTTAACCTATTTATATAACACATAAATCCTTTGGAAACGTTCGATAAAATACAAGAGCTAGTGTTGCCACTTTCTAATTACAAAAATACTCAAATATTCTATTTAGCTAAAACTCCTTCCAATAAATCAACCATTAAAATTTGTCTTAGTATGTTCTAAGTGTTTCCTCGAAAAAGCGTTTAAGAAATTTTAAAGATCCGTTTTGTTTATTAAATTATAAAAAAAACAATATTTTTTAATTATTTGTATATGTTAATTAGGTTTAAATCCTGAATAAATGATAAGACTGTTGAATATTGAGTCAAAATGGTTTTACTTATTTATTGCAACGTTTCGGCTACTCATTTCTTTCCCTTATCAAGCATGTAGTGCTATAAAAAAAGTCCTTACATGTAGAGTTTAAATGTGTAATGTGAGGAGGCAAAACATCAAACCCCCTACACTACCAAAAATTTTTTTTGACCTGTAGCTCTGCTAACTCGTCATTCCGCACTACTCAGCGCATTTATAAATAAATGCTGTAAATAAATAAAATAATTTTTACTCGACATTCAACCGTCTTATCATTTATTCAATTTTAATTTCGAGTACTATATAAACATTAATAGAAGTTTAAATCTGGCCTAATTTGAGTTAAATTTATTTTATCCCACTTTGAGTTTTTTTTTAAACTGTATAAAAAAATACTCTTACTCCTCAAAGTGTTTGCATACTGTTCGTCTCTTACAAATATATCTGTTAAACTTATTATCTTTAGAAAATTATATCGTTCCATTAGTCGAAATAACTTTAGATTTTCCAACATTTCGTTGTATAGTCTGTCTCCAGTACAATCTTTATTCTGATTTACACTTTACGTTTATATTAGCCTATAGTGGAAGGATTTGCTAACTTATTGTAAATACTCCAGTTTTTTTTTCCTATATAGTTTATTATAAATACGCCCATGATCTTTTCCCATATAGTTTATTATAAATACTCCCATGATCTTTTCCCAAATAGTTTATTATAGATACTCCCATGATCTTTTCCCATATAGTTTATTATAAATACTCCCATGATCTTTTCCCATATAGTTTATTATAAATACTCCCATGATCTTTTCCTATACAGTTTATTATAAATACTCCCATGATCTTTTCCTATATAGTTTATTATAAATACTCCCATGATCTTTTCCTATATAGTTTATTATAAATACTCCCATGATATTTTCCTATATAGTTTATTATAAATACTCCCATGATATTTTCCTATATAGTTTAATATAAATACTCCCGTGATCTTTTCCTATATAGTTTATTATAAATACTCCCATGATCTTTTCCCATATAGTTTTTTATAAATACTCCCATGATCTATTCCCATAGAGTTTATTATAAATACTCCCATAATCTTTTCCTATATAGTTTATTATAAATACTCCCATGATCGTTTCCTATATAGTTTATTATAAATACTCCCATGATCTTTTCCTATATAGTTTATTATAAATACTCCCATGATCTTTTCCCATGTAGTTTATTATAAATACTCCCATGATCTTTTCCCATATAGTTTATTACAAATACTCCCATGATCTTTTCCCATATAGTTTACACTAAACAATTATAAATTTAACTAGCGTATTTGTCATGCAGAAGTCAGTTATTTCAAATTATTACCTAGAAAAGCGTACAACTATCTATTTAATACACCGATCTTCACATACACACAGACTGTAACAGGCTTAAATAGTAGATTCAAGCGTTACCAAAGAGATAATCATTTAAAACATGAAATCCTAATTTTAAAGTAAAATAAATGGTTAAAAATTAATATACGTCTCATATGAAAATAATTAGTATACTGAGATTGTTGAGTATTGTTATTGTGAGAGGGGGGGATTTTTTTATTTGTTTGGGATAGGACAAGAAAAATAAAGTTGAAATTCACTTAGAGAGAGTACAGATTTCTAATTAATCCTCGAGAATATCTCTAAAACAAATAGAAAGAATTATTTGGTAAATGATCGAATTCATACACACACACACACACACATATATATATATATATATATATATATATATATATATATATATATATATATATATTTTAAAACAACAAATAATAATACAATGAAAAAATTTATAAACAAGAAGATGGTCTTGCTATGGGCTCACCATTAGCAAATATATTATCTCAAATATTTTTACAACAATTAGATAATAAAATAAATGAAATTATAAAAGTGTAGGATAAAAATGGTTATTGGGTTCGCTATGTAAATGATGGAATGAATATATCAAACAATAATAACATAAATTTAACAAATATTTTGGATAAAATAAATATTATTAATAATAAAATAAAATTTACTTATGAAATTGAAACAAATAACAAAATAAATTTTCTAGATTTAACAATAATGAGAAAAATTGAAAAATTTGAATATATGATATACCGTAAACCAACTTTGACAAACCAAATTATACCAAATAATTCTAATCATCCATATAATCAAAAATGGCTGCTTTATATAACTTATTATATAGAATGCATAAAATACCCATGAATGAAGAAAATCAAATAAGAGAAAAAAACATAACTTATCAAATGGCATTAGAAAACTGTTATAAAAAGAAAACTGTTGACAAACTGAATTATAATATTTTTAATAAACAAAATAATAATTTAATTTGAAATAATAATAATAATACAATATGGACTTCATTTTTTTTATAGGTCATGAAATAAAAAATATCACCAAATTATTTAAAAATACAAATAACAAAATTGCATACAAAACTAATAACAAAATAATAAACATAATAAATAACAATAATAAAACAATTAATATGCATGAAAAAGGTGGTGTTTATAAATTAGAATGCGAAAATTGTAATAAAGCTTATATAGGTTAAACCAAGAAAAAATTAAAAGAAAGATATAAAGAACATTTAAATGCCTATATTAATCCAGAAATATATAAATCAAATTTCGCAAATCATTGTATTAATAAGAAGCACCAATTTCCAAATATAGAAAATATGAGACTTATAAAAGAAATAAATAAGTGATTAAGAATGAATATATATGAAGCATTCGAAATATATAAACACAATAATAATAACAAATTAATAAAAGAACAAATACAAATACATTCTAAATTTGATGCTATATTCAATGTCTGTAATGTTACAGCAACAAAATAAATTTGGCAATTTGTATAAATTTAGCAACAATTCTATTTCTAATTAAACATATGTCTTAGGCCTATAGCTTACATTATTGTAATTTTCATTCCTGATGATGTTGGTACTGTTTGCCAACGAAAAGCTTTGGATATAAATTAATAAATATTCTTGTATTTGAATAACCTATGTTGTTTTAAATTATTAAACAAGAAAACATATTAAATATATATATATATATATATATATATATATATATATATGTGTGTGTGTGTGTGTGTGTGTGTGTATGTATATTTGTTGATTCACAAACGAAAAAAGCTGTATTCTCATATCTAAGCATAAAACAATATGAAAAAAGAATGTTTCGTAGAATAATGAAGTAACTACCTGCGATATTTACAAAGTTTTATAAAAATATCTAAAACTTAATATTGTGGAATATATTTTAATAATAAATTATTCTAATAACTATAGTTTTATAGTACTTTGTATAACAACGTAGTATTGATTGCGGATTATAACGCTCTAGTGCACTCTAGTAGCCAGCTTCTTAACTAATTGTAATTACCGAAATTGTTTTTACAAAGAGAGATATTGTTTTACTTTTGAATATATATAGTTAATGATACTGACTAGCAGTCAACTTTTGAACTAGTAAATTTCCTAGCTACATTGAAACTGTAATTTTTCTATACTGTATCTACGAGAAGAATAAACCAGATACAACTTTTCTTATCCCAACTCTACCCACAAAAATTAATATTCCTTCAAAATTGACAAACAATAGTGTAAATCAATATGCGTATATTTAATGATTATTTTGGAAATACTTGGTTTTTGTTAAAATACATTCTAAATAATAAGGCCAACAATAACATTTCTGAAAGCCTTGGGTTATTCAAGCACTAAGGTTAATTAATGTTTTGTTATGATTGACAAGTGAGTCTCGAGAGATCACCACACCTTGTTACTGATAACCTGACGCGATTGTTGTTTATTGCATTATAGAATGACAGGCATCAGTTATTTACTTCGCCCATACGAATGCCAGTCTAATTTGATTATATCATGGTCAGCACACTTTACAACACCCAGAATAGCCATTTCACACCGTACTACCGACGGTTATTGCCCGTATATAAGTCAGTAGGGTAGGTCGTCTATCGATAGTGACCTACATACGGGGAACCATCTTATTGTGTAGGAAGCGTCAGAACTTCGTGATTGATTACACATTACCATAATATTCATACAATATTCTGATTGATTACATACAAACATAGTATTCAAAATACAATATTGTTTTGAACATCAACGCTTTACTAAATTGTTTTTATGGAAATTCGAAAAGTATATAATATCTAGTTAATGCCAGTTGCTAAATCTATTTGGCAGCTGAAGGTTTCATCAAATATTCTGGTCACCTGGACATTCTTCCTAATTAGTTTGTTTTTATTTTTAAATTAATATATATACGGGATGAATTTAAATTAATGTTGTTTTAACCTTAGTTTTGAACTCATTTAATTATTATAAAAAGGAATTATAAACTAGATTTTTAGAAAAAATGTAAAGACCTCATTGTTTTGTTGTCTCTCGTTTAAATTTATAATAGATAAATGATGAAATGTGTATAAAGGGTAAACATTTAATACAATAATATAGATCTGCAAATTAAATCATTAAAATTTAAATTTCACTGCCGAAAACAGCCTGTGCGTGTCCATGAAGTTTGTGTTTGTTTCACTAGTGACAAAACGTAATACTCAAACTATTTCTGTATTATATTTTTCTATTGGATGCAATATTCTTTCCACTATTTAACTTCATTTGTTAAGGATATTAATTATCTGTCAGATGAGCGGTTTGATAACGTGTTTGATCATCATATCACAGAATTCTGATCAGTTATATTTCAAGATGATTACATTTCTTTTATGATTTTATTTAAATATATACCTATATCTAACATAATAGTTAGTTTATATATAAATATAATTGGTAATAGACGCAACAGAGAATAATCCATTTATTTTACAATTATTTACAATTATTTACAATTACAGTATTTATTTTACAATTACAAAAAAAAAAAATATGAAATAGAATCTTGCATATCTAATACTCGGACCACCCACACAATAATAAATATTACGAAATAATATATTAAGAAATAACATATTTGTATTACACACTTTTGAATCCCGCTCATTTAAATAATGACTTATGGCCTATATTAATGAATTTTAACCAATTACACTTGTCAAAAAGTGACTACGTAATTTACAAAAAAGTGCAAGTTTCAATTTGTTACGGGCTTTATTACTCAAACTGAGATGCAAAATTAGAATTAGTGCGGGAAAAGGAATTGAAATCCTATTTTACAACATTTTCTTCACTAAAAAAACACTAAAATTAACACTACAGACAGGTAAAACAAATACATCACATTAAAATACATAAACAAAACAACAAATAAAATAGCCCGCAAATTTTTGAAAATCAGGATACAAATTAGTATACAAAACTAATAAAGACTTACAATACATAATACAACACGACACCAACAACAAAGATAAACTACAAGCACCAGCCGTATACAAACTAAACCCCGACAAATGCAACAAATTCTATATTAGACAAACAGGTCGCAACTTTAAACAAAGAGTCGAGGAACACAAACAGAACCCCAACTCAGCATTTTACAATCACTTAAAAGAAACAGGACACAAATACACAGACATTTACCATAACTTAGAAATCCTACTCACCTGCAAAAAGGACCACATTTCAACACACTAGAACTGTATGAAGTTTACACACGCAAGAAGACACACACAAAAACACAAATTACAAACTTATTAAACGAACAAACACAAAACAAATCACACATACTCTTTGTCGAAAACCAGCCTTTAAAACCGTCACTACTTAACCCGCCATCTTCAAGCAGAAGTCACTGATGAAGATCGCCACATATCGATCGAAAATTTAAAGTTCGGATAGTCATAAACAAATGTTAAAGTGATTAATTTTCAATCATTCTTTATATTCTCTTTACTCTATCCTTAAATTTATACGTTTTGAAAGGCAAATTCTTTATAATTACAAGTCACTTTATGTATTTTAATTATTGAAGGAAATAACAGAAATTCAAATATAGGCCCTAATATGTATTTAAAGTAATGTGTATTGTGTAATAACATATGATTTATTACAAAATTTCTTTTGTAGGGTTTCGTTACCTTTTATAATGTTCACGCATAACTTAAAATTTACCAAGTTTATCGAACTAAATATTCAAGTTTAGAATTAGGTTGCTTTAAATAACTAATACCTGCGTTTAAACATAAGTTAGTAAAATTTGTCATAAAATATTTAATTTCTTAGAAAATTAAAAATGTAAATAAGTGTGTTTCGTCTCTTTATGCCAGTAGTCAAATTTATTGAAATTATAATTTTGAATTATTTGTGCAATAAAAAAGATATACCGCGATATGAGTTCGATTTAAGCTTGTGTACTCAAATAACCTGGAATGCTTGCATAACGGACATATTATATTCTAGCCACTACCATGACTGACACACAAAGTAGTTTTATGTTTTAAAAAAGTAGTAAGCATTTCCATTGTTTTGTTTTTCATAAATGAAACTAGAAGTCCCAAATATCCCTATTATGCCTGGAAACTGAAACTAAGAAGTCATAGCCTTTGGATTATCTAAAGGTTTAATACAATTTTCAAAGCTTTTTTTTGTTTAAAAATGTCAATAAATTTCCCTATATAAGCAATTATTCGATATTCCAGGCGTGTATAATTGTGCCGCGAAAACAGGCAATTATGAGCATTTCGTTTTTCTCACAAAGTAACTACCTAAGCTTACAACACAGACTAGAAATGTTAAAAAGTAAATATTGTAATACTCGTATCTAAAAGAAAGTTTACCTTAAATGTCCTAGTAATTCTCCTAAAGCGAGAATTATATAATAATACATCCTCATTTATGATATTCGATGACTAGGGAGTAATGTTCAATGAAAAAACAAAAAAATATTTTGGTAATGAGATTATTTACAAGATAGACAGGGGAGAAACATACGATAGTGCGGGTAATATCTGTTATGTGTTAATACATAGAGGGTCTTCAAGGTGATATGAACGTTTCGTAGAGTGTGGTAAGAGCTACAGAGAATAATAATATTTCACAGTGTAACTGTGATAATGTATTATTGGACAATATTTTTTAAAGTTCAATAAATAGATTCTAGGGTCACACAAGCTAGTAAAATGGTTTCAAAAATTTTTCCCGACGGTTGGTTATGACAGATACAACTTCGCAATGTCAAAGTAGTAGTAACCCATGTTTGTAAAGTTGAATTATGTTCAAAACTATTTTAAAACTTGTAATTTTTTATTTTGCCTCTCGAGGTGTATCAAAAAATGTTTTCGTTATTATCACTTCGAAAAACGAGTTTTTACTGATACTTTTCAGTAGACGCTTTTGGCACTAGATCAGGATATTGTTTATTGCTGTGAGTCACGGACTGTAAACATTCTTGTTTTTAACTCGGAGAAAGCGGTATGTTTTAAAATCTATCGTTTCACATTAAGTAAGGACATGAAGAAAGGTTTTTCAAATTTATGGAACTAAATCGTGGTAAGAAACTATTGTAAAGTTGTTACTAAAAAAACGTAAAAATTGGGTTTGAAATAAGGATATTACCAAAGTGTGCTCTACCACCGTCAAAGAAAAGCTATCTGTTCGCATTATCAGTAGAATTTGTTTCATCCAATAAATATTGGAATCTTTAATAAATACTCAATGGCTTGCTCTAACGTTCTTTAGGATGATAAAGATACATGATGAAGATCGTAACATTAGTATAACCACCGTCACTGAGCGTTTAATTCCTACTTTAACAAAGAATAGGAGGCATTCATTAAAGATAAGAGTGTTCTGATGTAATTAAATCGTAAAAATGCCTAAGTTTTTCAAATCCGTAAAGGTTAATTGCTCTTTTGGGCTACTATTCAGCAACAATTCTCCATGGGTCACTGGAGAGTTATGGTTCTGAACAGGATTGCTCAAAAATGTTAAAGGCAGTCCCACGTTACTCTTTGTTCACGTTAGAGTTATAATAAAGTGACAACCAACTCAAAAGTTTAAATTGTTTTTAAAAATTTGTCTTTGAAGGTTTAACCTTTACAAAGTACCTGACGAGAGAGTGGTTCCTGTACTTTGAAGTGTACGTGTTTTAAATTACATCCTGGTAAGAGTATATGTTTGTCATATCAAATTTCCTTCCCGATGGGAGGGCAGGGAGTGATGAGTCAGAGGGAAGTAATTTCTTTTGACGGTTGGCTTTACAGAGACAGGAAGAGCAGAGACAGGCTTTCACACAAAGGTTTCCGTTAAAACTTTGCATGCTTCATTAAAATTTCCTTGCATTTCTTAAAACTATTTATGGAAACCTTTGAATACATTTCGTACATCTCTTAAAATTGCAATATTTTTCTTTGTTGACTCGTTTCTGAATATTCCATTCTGAAATCCTTAATGTACAGTTCGCCCAAACTTTGAGGTCGTCTTCATTTACTGTGAGCCACGCCCGACCACTTGGGGGACATTGATTTTTATTGCTTTACGCCTGGTCTTATGTCCTACCATTTAACTACCTAATAATTTTAAACTTTTTTAAAACATTGTTCAACTGTGAATTTATTTGGTAATTAAATACTGATTCCTTTATTTTATTTTATAAATTTCAAAATATTCTAAAATATTCAACCTTTTTTAAACAGATGTGTAGCATAATTCAAATGATTTTCTTCATATTTAAATGACCTTTGGTGTGTTTTATATCTGCTTCTAAATTTCTGTCCTGTTTGGTGTACGTATGTTGCTTTGAGTTTTATAAGCCTGGTTTTTAACTAAACAGATTCAGAAGAAAGAAAAATATTGTAATGTTATCATGTATGTATTGTTACTTCTTTCCTAGCTTGCTAGCCTTAAGATTGATTGCTTCCCTTGTCTTAAGGTCTTAATATTTTTTTCACTTTCTCTGTACCTAAGATTTATCCATTGATGCATTCTTTTCATAATGACAAATCAATAATTTTTATTGTTGTCTTTTTGAGCAATTCCCAAGCAACTGTTTTTTAGACGAGTTTTATCTCGTTATTTTGAGGAATAGACACCGATAATGTTTTATAATCAATGTCGTTTTGTGCTCGATTTCGAAAAGGATTTCCGCTCATTTCCTCTGGTTTATCATCTGCATTCCCATAATCACAGCATAATTTAGTTGTTAACATTAGATGAGAGTCGTAAAGTATTAAATGAGCTAAATGTACACTGAACTGTTTATACCATTCACTGAATGGTTACTCAGAGCTGAGTATTCGACGGTTTATAATCAATGGATAAATCTTTAGCACTGAATTATTTATTAGTAGCTGGATTATTAGCTTTAGATGGGTTATCAACACTGGATAGGGTTTTAGCATTGGATGACGTATCGATATTCAATCGGTTGTTTGCATAGTTTTACTTAGTTCTTTGGTTGTTACTGTTATCAGTACTTAATAGGTTATCAGTCTTGTATGGGTTGATGTCATTTGTGATCGTAATATATCAAATGTTAATAATAAATCCTTATCAGTATTAGGCCTACTTGGTTTATTGCCATTTGATAGGTCGTTATCATTGGATAGGTTATTACTATTAGATTGGTTATAATGAACTGAAAGGTTTTCATTTTACGACTGACCAGAATAGATAGGCTGTTAGCATGATTGGTTTGAGGTTTTGGTAAGGAGTATTAGATGGGTATAAGTAACGGATGGGTTTGCATTTTAGGATTAAACAGTATAGATAGGCTGTTAGCATGATTGGTTTGCGGTTTTGGTAAGGAGTATTAGATGGGTGTTCTCAATTAGATTGGTTATAAGAAACGGATGGGTTTGCATTTTATGACTGACCAGTATAGATAGGCTTTTAGCATGGTTGAGTTGAAGTTCTAAAAGGGATTTGTTATCAGTATTAGATTGGTTATAAACAACTGATGGGTTTGCATTTTAGGATTAACCAGTATAGATAGGCTGTTAGCACGATTGGGTTGAGGTTTTGGTAAGGACTATTAGATGAGTTACCACTATTAGATTGGTTATAAACAACGGATGGGTTTGCATTTTAGGACTAACCACTATAGATAGGCTGTTAGCACGATTGGGTTGAGGTTTTGGTAAGGAGTATTAGATGGGTTACCACTATCTGATTGGTTATAAACAACTGATGGGTTTGCATTTTATGACTGACCAGTATAGATATGCTGTTAGCATGGTTGGGTTGAAGTTTTAGAAATGAGTATTGGATTTGTTATCAGTATTAAATTGGTTGTAACAACGGGATGTGAGGATACAAATTGATGCCTCATCAGTAATAACGTGACCGGTTTCCATTGTTGGGTTGCAGAATTTGTTAGTTAATGAGTACAAGAAAGTAATAGAATTACAGATAAGTAAATTCTTATCGTAGTCACAATATCAAATAATTGTGTGGTTTTGTTTAGGTTTCTAAATGAAAGTATTACCACCGGAACATGGAAATTACTATTTTAATAAACGATTTGATTAACGTAGAGATATACAACCTTCCTGTTACTTCAAAAGGCTCGAGTGAAGGATTTGTCATGTTAGGATTCTAAAGGGGAAGTTTAGATAAAAATAGGAGCATAACATGAGACTATATGGATATTTGGTGCCGATGAGTATCACGCCTTGGGTATGTTTGTTCGCTAATACAAAATAGATCCACTATACATTCGCTATGTGTACGAGTAGCAAGGAGAGTCATAAAGTAAAGAAAGAATATTACTTTACCTTCAAAAATTCATTTAGAAACATATAATTATGCAAAATAAATTATGGAACGTTTGCCTCAATGACGCGTTTGGCGCTTTTTGTAACTCCTAGCATTTAAACATTACTACTAGTATAGCTCCACAGCACAGTCTGCCGCCTTTTGTCCAATTCCTACTTTAAAGATTTTAATTTAGAGCACCACATGCTGCGTTGTTAGTTTATTAAAAACGTTTTAATTAAAAAAGTAATGTAGCAAGTGTCACGTTGAGGTTTCGTCTGTCTTTATGAGTTCGATTTTTTGATAATATTAAACACAGAGAAAGGTTTTACATTGAATCGGGCTAATAAACATCAATAATTTGACTCAATAGGCTATAAGTTTTAAAAAAATGTTGATAAAATATTTAAACAGTTTTAAAATATCAATAGTCTTAAAATATTTTAAAAACTGCTAAACGTAAGCGGTTTTAAAAGTCAAATGTTTTCAATATAGTATTCAATAAGTTACACTGGCTTCTCAAATGACACAAAATAAAATGATACCAATCAAATAATTAGATAAAATATTTATGTGGAACTAACAAAAATAATTTGAAAATATAACGCTCATGTAATTGAACAAAAGTAGAAAAAGTAAATTAACAATTACACAAATTTTTAAGTAATATAAGTAACAACTGAAAAGAAAGCAGCAAGAAAAATATATGAAATTTATTAACTCTTGTACCCTAAAAAGATTTTTTTTAGTGATAGAAAAATTTTAAAATAATTTCAGAGTTTTTGCATACTTTAAGCTTTAGCAAGCAGTTTGTGTCTTCCTTCGTCTTTTAAAATTCTTTATGAATGATATTAAAACGTGAAAAGAGTTGTCCTATCAAACATGTTCTAATATACAAATCCATAAATATGTACAGTAAAACTATCTATTCCTTATGTGCACGAGAATAGTTCGTTAACAGTGTATGCTATTTGGCATTCCGTAACGGACGTACACAGTAGACTATAGCAAGGTTTGCGTAAAACGTTTGTATAGAGATAGCAATTACTGGTGATATTGTGGTGCTGAGCCACAGTATGAGATCAAGTACAATGGTGGAGACATAAAAATTACTAATTACATTCCTGAACAGAGAAAGCTGGATAACATATATTATAACTTGTGTTACATATAGTTAATAATGTGAGATTCAGAAACAAAATATGAGTCCTAAGCAAGTAAATAACCATTTCTACTTTGTCTTGGTGGTAGATACTGAGTGAGCAACGTTAATTTACTGAACTCAGGATAGATTCAAGTTTTACATTTGGAAAAATGTGATTACGGCATCAGCAAAACCTGCAGTTGCTACTTAAATAAATATATGCTTTATCACCCTTATATATTTTCAACTATATAACTTAACTAAAATATTATTGCTACACCATTTTTTTTTAATATTAGTGGCTCAGAGGAGATAACCTTGTTTGATAAATACGAAACACAAAGAAAATAATGTCAAGGACAATCTTAGACAGCCCGGTACTCAATTTTACAGGCTGGTTTATCTGGAGGCTGGAGATAACTTATTGAATGTTTTCGGTGGAATCTGCAGAATTTTTGGGTTAGCAGCAAAACGTTTCCCCCATTATACCAATCGGCTACAATTACAGAATCATTTACAAAAGTTCATTATATCTACGTCCTATGAGAAGACGCCAAGAGTGTGGTAATGTGTGAAAGAGTGTGTATGTGTTTACATGTGGAAGGGAGGGTGTAAATAAACGAGAGTTTGACAGACATTCAGGTAAAGAACACATAAAGAGTAACATAAACCATCAAAGAGAGGAGAGAAAGATAGACAGACAGACAAACAAAATAGAAAGACAGTGAAATAGAGAGAGAGAGAGAGAGAGAGAGAGAGAGAGAGAGAGAGAGAGAGAGAGAGAGAGAGAGAGAGAGAGAGAGAGAGAGAGAGAGAGAGAGAGAGAGAGAGAGAGCCAGGTACGACATTAGGTCCTTCCAACATTAGGTTTGTAAATTATACTAAATATAATTAGTTTAATTAACGTTTGTACAAACTGAATCTGAAGTTGCTAAGGACAGAAACATTACTGTGATGCAAAATCCGCAGTGTTTTCACTGCAAACACTTGCCTTGTAATGCGTTTAATTAAAGGCTAGGGAAAGTTATTTCCAATTTCAGCCACGCTAGACTGACAGACCTAAGCGCTTAGCAAAAGTAAACACATCATGTACACTGGAGTTTCCGTGCATTTACAAAGTGGTTGTATTTATAAAGAAAGAAGGTTAAAGTTTCTATTTACAACAACATATCGTTTAAAATGCCTTCATTATTTGAATACTAATCTGAATAAACATCACAACGTGATGAATAACATAAGAGCGATCATTTAATTTCTAATCTTGTTCCAACTATTTTAAGTACAAGCCCTGGATTCTCATTTCAGCATTTTGCATTCTTCAGTTAAGAATGAAGATATTTTTTTCTGATACTTCCTATTAATTGGCATGCTAAAATCAACAAACTATGTTTGAAAGTGTTTCACAAAAATTGTTCGGAATCTAGCTACAACACAAGACTCAACAGAAATACGAAGCTAAACAAATTTCTTTATATTATATTTTATAATATTGTACATTTACACACACACACTCACGCGCACACACACACACACACACACACACACACACACACACACACACACACACACATACACACACACACATACACACCTATATATATATATATATATATATATATATATATATATATTAATAAAGTATGGTGTATTTATATTATATAAATAATAGATTATAAATATTTATGATAATAATAAACATGATAGCAATGAAGCTCTCGAAAAGTCAAAGACAAATGTTTCTTGTAATACATATTATAACATGTCGCTGAATTTAAGGTTTTAGTGAGAAAATGGTAATAGCTACACTTCAATACGTGTCTTAATACACTATATTCATAAAACTTATAATTTAGTATATAATTTAAATCTATCTCTAAATAATCAATCCATATGTTGAATTGAATTTATTTTGGAAGCAAAATGTTCACAATGTATCTACTACTGTATTATCCTTATCTTACTTTCTATACTCTCCAATAATAGTACTGTATAAAAAATATACTTTTTCAGCCTTCCAAGTTATTTCGCATAAGGCTCTTAAACATTGTGTTTTACATGTTTCACTCTTCTTAAAGGTCTGGTTACTTTTTGTGTGATGGTCCGACGGTGGAATCGGTTGATACTGAAACGGTTTCACAATGCTCTGCAATCTAAGTCAAGAAAATTATAAACTAACCCGAAACATATTTCTATTAAGTTATTGATCAAGTTTTCGGTAATGACCCCCATATCTTTTCATTCCCACAATTCAAAATTATATGCGTTTCATCCCCTCCATTTTAAAGTCGTCGATTCCAAAACGATACCTTTAACCTTCCCTAGAATTTCAAATTTGAATTTCAAATTTCCGTTTACAAACAATAGTTTATTCAATTTGTTATTCTTTTTGTCTCTCATAGCCTTGAAACTGCTAACCTATTCTCAGTTCAAGATTTTCTATAGAAAAAACACCCTCTAATAATTCCACTTTTTTACTAAATCTCTGTTTAACAGAAAGATTTGTACTTGACTATAAATAATTAATACATTTTATTAAATTTGTATGGTTGCATTAGAATAAACCGGTATGCCTAATATCGTATACTAATAAGGGATGGACATCAGCTGTGAGGGAAGGAGAGGATAATTATATTACCCTTTTAGTATTGAAGTGGATTTACGCTATATTTCATACTTGGGTTCTTAAGATCAGTTTACTCGTCACAATCAATATTTGGTTTGGAAAATATGGTTTGTAAGCAATGTAAATAAATAATAATACATAAATACCGCTCCTCGGAGAAAGAAACGAGCATGAAATAAGAACTAATTTTTCGTGACCCCTTAAGTTACTATATAAATAGTTATAATTTAATTGTTTAATGTTACCAATAATTGCAACCATGTTAAGGTACAGCAGCTATTTTATCACTTTTGAAAATATAAGTTTATAAAGTTAATAGATGGACTCACAATATTTTTTACTCTTTCTGACTGATAAATAATATCAAAACACCAACAAATCTTTTAATAATCATTAAAGCAATCATGTACTTCTGAACAAGTGTCTTTCCTTCAAATAATTAATTTATCGCTGAGGGTGCTCCAACGCCTTACATAATTAAATATTAAGTGTCATACCCTTAAAAGTTTCACCCTTCATATTATAACGAGCCCCACACTGAACAATCTTTTATCCCTCACATTCCTATCGTGCACCAGAACTGGTTTTTAAGACTCAAATCATTACGAATTCATATTGACCAATATCTACCCCTCATATCATTATTATTTTTTTTTTAAATTTCAAACACATCATCACATAAATTGGAGAAAGTTTCTATAACTCCCCTAAATATTGTCCTATAAGGAAGTCTTCTTAGCTCACAACGTTACATATCCCTTATAAACCTACTAGTCCCTGACCAAGTTTCTACAACACACATAATTAAATCTCAATTGTTACAATTCCATCTCTAACATAATTTGTACCATTTAACAAACCTCTACTCCTATAAACCTACTACCCATTACACCATTAGTATAAATCTACCCACTCTCATCATTACTAGTCCCTGACCAAGTTTCTACAACACACATAATTAAATCTCAATTGTTACAATTCTATCCCTAACATAATTTGTACCATTGAACAAACCTCTACTCCTATAAACCTACTACCCATTACATCATTAGTATACATCTACCCACTCTCATCATTACTAGTCCCTGATCAAGTTTCTACAACACACATAATTAAATCTCAATTGTTACAATTCTATCCCTAACATAATATGTACATTGAAAACACCTCTACTCCTATAGACCTACTATTTAAATTTCTTCGCAACCGGCTGTCACTCTCAGGATTACTACTCCCTGAGGAAGCATCTACCCATTACATTATTACGTGTTTAACAGCAAGCTTCTACCTCTCGCATTATTCTTATTCTTGATCTACCTTCTACCGTAATTTCATTACGTTGTGTAGAAGAAACCACTACATCTCAAAATATTAAGTGATTTTAAGCAATTTTGGCGAATCACATTCTTTTCCAGAAGAAACCTTCTATTCCACCCTCAATACGGGTTCTATTTGCATTTTTAGCAACCTTCTGCGCTTGATATTATTCGTATTGCTAAGGATCATTCTACCCCTTACATTATTATTATATGAAGAGTAATTGTTTGGCCACCACTGCGTTTTCTACTATTTTACCCTTTTCCGAGCATAATTGTACACCCGACATCATCGCCAAAGCATATCTGAAGAACGTTCTACCCATCATATTCTCCTGATCTGTATGCAACTGTATACCTCCAAATTATAACCAGTTCCTTAGCAACCTCCTTCACCCCACATCAATAATTGCCGCTGAGAAAGAAACTACTTCTCACAATATTATACTTTTAAGCAACTGTTTCCTTCACATCATGCCTATCCCTGAGCAACCCCTTACATCTGTAGGTGGTAAGAAGCACTTAATTACGTTATAATAAAGAAGCTAATGTGTTCCATATTATTTCGTTGTCTCTGAACAAGCTCGTGTACCAAACATCACTACATATTCCTCAACAAAACTCTCCTGCTTTACGTGTCCATGAGCAAGCTGCTGCCCCATCGTATCATTCGTATCCGTAAGCAACCTTCTATACTTTATCCAATTTCTAGCTTCTCATCACATCTCTGCACCAAACATCATTACGTATTCCTCCACCAGTCTTTTTCACTACACGTGTTCTTGAGGTAATTCCACCCCTCATTCCATTCGCATCCATAAGCAATCTCATCCCCTCATCTAATTACCAGTTTCTGATCAAGATTCTACATCTCACATTTTCACCTATTTATAAAACGCCTTTTACACCTTACATCTTCATGTGAAACTAAGAAAGCGCCCAGTCTACTTTCACATTTTTACTTTTATTAAATAAACCAATTTTTCTTGCCAAATAAACCAACGTATTTTGTTATGTTTATATTTTATAATGTTTTGGGTTTTCGAAAAGTGCTAGTGTCAGGTGATGTTTAGCTAAAATCGTATCATTCCCTGAAGGGCTGTGTTTGGCAATTTTGGAAACCACGCAGAGGGATTTAATTCAATTATCTCCCGATGACGTGGGGCGCTTATTAATCCCAGTAGCATATTAGTTAAGTAATCGATCATCTGTAGGCTTCAAACTGTTTTGTTTGACTCCTTGTAATGCAAATCTTATTTCTGATTTTTGTTTAATTTTACTCTATTAAAACTATTGTATTTGTAGAAGAACATACGCGTTTTTATTCGTTTAAAATTTATAGATGAAATTTTCTTTCAGAGAAAATTAACAAAAATTACCTATAATAAGCATTTTCACTCAATGTTATATTAAAGAAAGCTCTAAAGAGAGTATTCTTACGACTGCAATTACATATGTTTTTTTATGTATTTACATATATAATTTGTCGTCTTTCTTTGAAAAATAACTATTTTACATCAGGTGAGAATATAACGCTATAGCAGCTCGATTTATAATGTCAATGATTTGGTAAAATAATAACACAAGGAAAAAAAATACTCTGTGGTAATTGCAATATGATAGCGATAGTTTCCTATAATCAGACTACTAATACAACCTAATAAAGCAAAATTTAAACTACCTAATTTTGAAGTATAAATTTATGATAAGGAATTTACATAATATTATTGTTCATTGAAGTATGGAAAACATAATCGGTCCACATCACTCTTATTGTGCACAAGCAATGAACACATGGTTACTCTGCATGTTCCAAAGCGCGCGTTCTAGTTACACATTTAATGACCCCTTCGAAAGCGCTGTACCATGACAAGTGGCCGGGCATAATTAGTAAACGTCTTATTAGCGACTAATTGGCAAGGGAAACCTTAAGAGCCCGTGGAGAGTTGTGGTTTAACCTTGCCCGACTTTACTTCTCCATAAAGGCAGTTTATTCTTCATATTTCGTAAATCCTTTCGGCCCTTCCACAGTATATATTTTACCAATCAAGTCTCTAATGCATAATCGAGTTCACACTGCTCTTTACTTACGCTTCATGATCTACGCCTTATAATTCAATGGCCAATTATTAAGACAATAATAGTCAATATCTAATAACAGTTACTATAATATTATAATGTTCTGCACCACACGATATATTCATATTAGTCTCCTTAGATGAAATGACACTCACTGTAACACAATTCAAAATGGTAATCTAAATACAAACTTTCTGACAACTCCTAGCTTTTAACAACTAAATGATAACAAAACAAATGATTAAAAATGACAATATTTTTTACTAATAGCACCAGCCACGGAAACCACAAACAAATAAAGGTTTAAATGTAATGTGGCTGGTGCATCTCTCCCAAAGACATTTAAAATTTTCGTCAAGCCGCAACATATCCAGCTGCAACCACTGTTGCTGACCGGTGATGTGAGTTACATATATGTCCCGGGACCATCTAATGCCTTCCGACACCAATAGTCTTTTCACTATCTTCCCGTAACGATGCGATATCTTCAACAACCGGATGACCCCTTCGTTACGTTGGTCCCACGAACCGAGGGCTCCTACCACTAGGGCAATGAGGATCACTTCATAACCCTGTAAGCGGAGCTCCTTTGCCAGGTGTGAATATTTTTGAATTTTAGCACTACGTGCTTCCACCAGACTCTGATAACGGTTTTCAAAGGAGACAGCTACATCTATAATTGAAATTTCTTTCGTCCCCTCGTTAACCACCACCAGGTCCGGCCTCAATTTGGAATTAATACCTGGCACTGTTTGATTTACGCGAACATCACCAGTCCGCCGCAGCACCACCTTTGATAACCTTTGGTTTAATATAGCATCGTGGCGACCCTGCAAGGCCGCGCTGTGCTTCATACTCTGGTTCAGCACGTGCGGAAGCGTCTCTAACGCATAGCTACACCGCCTGTCTCCGGTCCCGAAACGCCGGCAGCCATTGAGCGGTAACGTTCCTAGCCGGACTCTATGGACGAACCGCCAGTCAGCGAATCGAGTGTATCGACCGGTGCGTATAAAATGATTAGAAGTCTCGCACCGAACCGACACATCGACCACCTTCCCTTGGTCCGCCTTCCCTAGTAGTCTTCGACGGTACCCAGACCTCACGGCCGCTCGTAAGGACCTGGCGGGCGTTCTTCGGAACGACCACGGGGTCTATTGGAGCATCGGGTGCCGGAACAACCACTTGAAACTCGCGCAACACCGAGCTCCAACGCCACGTGACCCCAGTCCGGCTGTGCAGACGTCGGGCAGCGTACCTTGATACAGTCCACACTGACGCAATGTCATCACCGTCTCTACCAAACTGGCCATCAACTCTTCTTGATAGGTAGCCGGCAAGGTCTTCTTCGGTGGAAAGCCGCCCTATACGTGTACGGACTACACCGCCAAACAAGGATAACGCCAAGTCCTTAATAACTGGGCCCCGACAGGTGATCAGTCGGAAGGCACGAACGACAGACGCCACATCCACTTGGTCGGCCAGAGGAAGGAGGCCAGCTCCCCCTCCAACGGGTCCAAGTAGACGAGCTCAGAGCTCTCGGCGAGGTAGGTTGAGCCATGATTTAGTCATGCGCCTCACCGCCTTGTCCAGTTTAATTAGCATGCTCTTCTCCACCCTGGCACCCCTGAGTATATACTCTAGACGTGACAGGATGGACATCCTGACCACTTCTAACTTCTGCCAGGGTGCAAGGAGACTCTGGTCGACTGTATAATTAAATGGCCAATACTATATCCCTCTCCTCCCCAATGGATCCTTCACTCTATCAATTCGACAGTTCACTATTCAATGTTTCTCTCTCTTCCAGTCTGCCTTTCTGTGTGGCCATCAAGTTAATATTTACTCTGCGATGACTTCTTTAGGAATACACTTGCTACATCTCTCTGTGACCTATTATAGATTCAATGGACTGAGAGAACGGATATTACATTCATATTATGTTCAACTAATAATAGTACAAGGTAGTACAACGTGAAAAATGACATAATTTAAGACCCAAAATAATATTAATCTACATAAGCGAGTCCTGCCAAGTATTAAAATTAAGAATTTTCTAGAGATAAATCTTGGAAATATGTTGTCCAAAAGGAGGCTATGTATTTTGCCAATATTCCCTGTATTTAATATTCCCCTACATTTTTTGATAATAACTAACACATTACTGAACTTTGCGAGGAGTGTAAAGTCAAGATCTAATGAAGAACTTATTCTTTGTCCTCGACTGTGAAGAGTTTTATCTTTTAAATAATGGTCATAAAATGATTTGTCAGAATTACAACTATCGACTACTGTCATGTAATGTTAAGGAAATGTTCTGTCAAGTAGAGCATGCAGTATGCAACCACGAAGCTGGCCATAAACCCAGTTCACATAAATCGTCATTCCACTTCCATTAATTCATTTTACTGCGGATATTATACCTTGAGAGATATCACACAAGAAGATTTACTGTGTTGTTATAACGCTAATAACGTATTCTGCTTATAATTTGTAAAAAGTTAGTATAACAGGATAATTTTGATATATTTATTTTACCATGCGCCTCGGATATAGTTTGGAATGTTAGATCTGGTGTAAGGAAGATCGTATACGTGCACTAGTATTATATCGAGGATACATTTTACCATTCCTAGGAACAAATGTGGCATATTGTTGCACGATGTGTTCGTCCTTATGTATTTTGATTAAATATCGTGTTAATAGGGTTCTGGTAAGAACGAAATATATTTCTGGTAGGAGGTTTGTTCCTCGCTGTTCTTACAAAACATTTCATTTATTATATTCAAATACTATCAACTATTATAAATCAAGTACTAAAATCTATTTCAAAAAATATTTCGGTTTTGATATCTCACTGATTCATTCTCAGTTGAAGAGGATTTTTTTTTAATGTTATAGAAATGTGTTAAAATATTAAAATTTAATAATAAATTGTATTTAAATGTTTACGAAAAAGAAGGGAAAAGAGCATTTACGCCCTAAGAAATTCCCAGACGAAAAAATCAAAGGAAATAAAAAAATTATAATGGCCTTTCACTTCTTGTATTTTTAGTCATTATCAACTGAATATAAATATAACACACTAATATTTTAGTAATAATAATAGGCATTACATCAGGTCTGATTTTGTTAAATTATTGATAGTAAGTGCTTTACATTTGTAATATTTTAAATGTATTCCGTCAAAGACTATCTGTCTGTTTGAATTATTTTATTAAATCAAATAAAAACGGTCAATAGGTGTTCCTCGACGGAATTTTCAGTTATGAAAATTTAGAAGAAATATTATAATAGTTAATTTTGAGCAACAGGAAACACTTGATCCACTGTTAGCCAGAATTATATATGTAAAATATCTCACTTTTTAAAGCATCAAAGAAGTTAATCGTTAATTCTCAAAAGATTTTGTATTTTTTAGTTATCAAATAGACCGAAACAAGAAGACAAAACTAAAAATTACTTCTTTCACGGTTTCCATAACACATTCGTATTATTCTGTTTGTGTCGTTAAAATTTATCTGAAACATAAATTTGTATCAACAATGAATATGTTTATAATATTATAAGAGCTTGTTACTTATCAAGATCCAATTCCTACATCTAATCGTTGAATCTTTTTGAAAACCATTTTTCATACCCGCTTCGATTTATGCCTCAACTAGATATTACCTGAAGTAGAATAATTTTAGTATTATTATTACTAGATCTTAAATACAAAATCGTTAGACAAAATAAAAGGACTCAAGAAGGATGAAAACTTGATTTAAATAAATTACAAAACCAAGGGTTTATGTAGAGTAATGTTCAAATATTTATTGATTTAAAAAAAAATATTAGATAAACTAACTTATTCGAACTTACTTCTGAAAAATGTATTGCGTTTTTATTAAAAAGTTGAAATAAAATATGGCATCCATTAACATAGGTTGTAAATTATATTTTATTTTTAGTCGTACAAGGATTTATATTCAATATAAATTAGTACATCTATTGATTGATTCAATGACTATTAAATAATAGGACCTTCCCCATAGTAGAATAATAATAATAATATTGTAGAAAACCAGAAAGCAATGTGAAATAAAATATCAATAGCTGTCTATGACTTCACAGGTTCTCTCCTAATTGAATGCATATGCTGCTCATACTACTCAATCCCCCAATAACAGTGTAAAGAATGCATCATCCATCCGATAAATATTCAGTCCCGAATAGAGACATTTTAACTTGAAACATGAAGAGCACGTGCTTCGTAAGTGAAATTTATTACGTCACCACCTAAACCTAAAAATATCTTTACCTTTTGTTCTAAGTAGATGTTAGACAAACATCTCCTTTTAGACCTAATTACCTTTAGGGAATTGCTATATTTTAAAAATATAAAATACCGGCCATAACAAATTGCCCGTGCCCCAAGAGCCTAGATACAATTATTTCCCTTCCTAATCCCACCTTATTCAACAAATCTTTCAATTAAACGCTTCCTTCTCGTTGGCGAAGTTACTAGACAACTACGTAAGAGGTGGATATAAAGTTTAAGGCATTTATTCCCCCTGGTCAACTCGATGCTCCCAAACACTTGGTCTAGAATGTTCCCATGAATACCATTATTAAGATTATTTGTAATCTTTTATTCACCACTTATAGAAAAATATATAGTGAAACGAAACCAATCTTCTTAAAACTCTACTGGTTATAACTGTAATGTTGGATGTAAATCTTTTTTTACTATGTTCCTATTATTTCCTTTTGAGTTTTTATTTATGTAGTACTTGACAAATGCTGATGCAACTTTTATCTATCTAGATATATTTTTTTATGTGTTATAAACAATACGTATGATGTTATTGTAAATATATAAAACCATAAGTATTACTTAAAGTGGGAAAATACAACTTCCGTACAATCAAAGTGTAGTAAGTAAATAATTGTAACATGAAACAAAACGCTGTGCTTCGCAACTTTTCTGTATAGATATAGTTCTATATAGTGACAAATTAACGGTAGGACAGATTTGTTATAGAGCAAAATTTAATATACAAAACTAACTATTTATACAAAACTTTTTTGTAAAGCACAAAAATGTAAGTTACTCATTGAATTTGGCAATTGCTTCCTTTAGGGGGAAAATAGTTTTCTTTTGTTATAACGAAGCTACTAAGCTAATATTTTACAGCTAAATAATTATATAGGTGCATAATAAGCCAATAACTCATTTACAACTACTTGCTAAAAGAGTGTGTTTAAATTAATTTACATTGAATGTAATTTTTAAGAATATTATGGCTGAAAGTAAAAATGGGGAAGAATATATTAGGAAAGTGTTATGATGCCAAAGGTGTGGAGTAATATGAATGATGAACTAAATTAAAGATGTGGTAAAATATGTAAAAAAAATGAAGAAATGATTTGAGATGATCTTGTGAAAGAATAAAAACTATGTAACATTGAGCTTGTTGAATATAGTGTAAGATAAAAGTAAAAAAGATATAAGGGTTGAGGTATTGAAGAATCTCTA
Organism: Prosapia bicincta; assembly: GCA_036971475.1. Taxonomy (NCBI): domain Eukaryota; kingdom Metazoa; phylum Arthropoda; class Insecta; order Hemiptera; family Cercopidae; genus Prosapia; species Prosapia bicincta. The sequence goes on along the minus strand of JBAIZL010000001.1, from coordinate 175,813,691 downwards.
TGAACAAAAAAATATAAAACTAAAGTGTCAAGAATATCTAGAAAAGTGAGGGTTATGAAACTAACTGTGTTGAAAGTATGAAATAGATCTGAAGCCCTGGTGTTGGGATTTAATAAATGAAAAAACAATAGTTATAATAAACAGTATTGCGGGTAACATAAAATATACAATACATAAACATGTTTGAAAATATCAGATTGAATTAGTTTTGATAGTTATATTATGATCCAAACATCGTTCCATTTGTTTAATTCACCCTTACATACGTTCTACCCCATTTGCTTTACAATAAATGTGCCCCGTTTGCCTTACATCATTTAGTAGTTTATGTTATATCACTTCTTAATTAAATCGAACAACATAATATAATTTAACGATATTTTTCTTATCTAATTTATCTATATAACGTCTAATTAAGGCAAAAATTTAATTTAAAGGAAATTAATAACTGAAAGTAAAAGAAAACCGGAGCTCCAGAAGTGGAGGAATTAAAAGGTCTCATTTTATAACTCCGACGAGTTGACAGGCGATTAGCTTAATTATAGGAGAGAAGGAAAGCGCACTTCATCAAACTAATCTCTGATGTCTTAATGTTTTTACCCAGCTACAAATCCCTTTAAGTTTCTTTTCTAACGACTCAGCATTTGTGTTTCAACGCAATATTACCTTTTCTTTTCGGCTAAAAATTTTCACTTTTTAAAAAATTACGAACAGGTTCTATTTATGAAGAGGAAATAACATGAGTGAATAGAAAAAGAGTCAAAAATTGATAATCCTATATTTTTTCTTATACTTTTAAGTAATAATATTTGATAATGGTAAACTCTAAACACCTTAGATAAATAGCAGAATATGACCTTCTAGCTAACGTCGATAGTCCTTTACAGCAGACAAAATTGCTACCGTCGGTTACACTTTGGCCAAAATACACGTAAAGCAGATGAGTTTGTTATGGCAACATGAATAATACAGAGCTTCTGAGCAATCACCCTTCGTATATCATTAGAATAGTTGTGAAAACAGTAGCATTATAATATCAGATTCAAAGAGAAAAGAAAATAAACTTAGTGGAACGGTAAAACCTATTTTAATTTACTTTCGCGTAGTTTTGTATAATCATGATTTTGGTCTTCAACACATTTTACAACCCTTTGTTTATAATAAATCATGAAAAACCGACCATCCTGTGGTAGTTTTATCGTTGTCATTATATACAGGTCGACGAAATCGTCTAATCAAGGTCACAGTACAAATCTCAAGAAAAAAATAAGTCAAGTTAATCAATGGTATTCATCTACAAGGATACTAAAACCAGTGACCATTTAAAAATTAAAACTTCTAAGTGGACAAGTTTGCACCGTTTCTATATCTGTAAGTTTCTATAGCTTTTTACCATTGCTTTAAACATTGTACTAGATAAATTAAATACTGGAGGTATCATGTATAAAATTTATAACTCAAACGCACCACTATTGCTAAAAGTTTCACATTACGAATGTAAGTAGTGTAAAATAATATTTTATTGCGATAAGACCTCAAACATACTTAATTTTTTTTCAATTTTGAGTGTATGAATTTGTGAGTTCTTTTATGAGTAGGAAAACTACTATGTTCTCGATTGTTGTATTTTGATTGTTTCAATCAAGTAAGTTTACTTTCTTGTAAAACGTAAGCGTTGTACCTCATAGACATTCGACTTCAACCTAAAGGGTAAACTATTATTATAATAATAGTATCTATTATATTTACGTAAACATACTTTTTACCCGGCTAACTGGCCTGAGCAACCGGGCGGGTCCACAGGTGGCGGATAGTGGGACGGCCTACAGAAATGTAGGTTACCTGTGAATAAGGATTCCGGAAGGTTTCTGAATATGCAGGCCTGGACTAAGGCAATGGTTCAAAGGTGAGGAATTATCCCTCCTCGTCAGTTAACCGGTTGGGCGTGGTACAAATAACTGCTCTGACTGGGGAGACTGGGGTAGTTGGGAATTAAGTCCTCACAATGCTACTCTTACCTCCCGGGTGAACAAAGGGCAATGCGACAGTGAAGTATGGGCGGGAAACTACCCTAACGACACAGTTGTAAAAAAGAGAGTAAATCAGGCCGTTCGCTCCATGAGCAACAGTTAATAATGTCCTGAACTTGGGGCGTGCTTCAGGGTGAGTGACTGAATATCCAGTCCAAGGTGGAAGGCATCGTGCCGAAGGATTAATGTCTGCAGGGTATAAAATGCAGTCGCACACGATCCCCTTGAGGAACCAGACAAAACCTCATTGTATGTTGCCTTGCCAGGGCAGTGGGGGCTCTGCTCTGGTCGACCGTTATTTCCCCATACTCGTGGGACGTTAATGGACCAAGTAAGTAAAAGAATTGATTTCGAGACTGCACAGACAGCGGGAGCTAATGAGACGGCAAACCGTGAGTCTGTAGCAGATGTGTCAACGGCAACCATTACTGGGGGTGCGGGGGCGGCTGTCAAGCTGCCGACTGTAGAAACCAGTGAAGTGGCTGTAGAGTTGAGCATGATGTCTAGTCCTGGGGCTGCTCTGCGGACCCAGGCAACTGCGAAGTAAGCAGAACAATGATCAAGATCCTCCAAGTGATCCTACAGCATATCAGGGCGGCTAGTGCTGTCGTGTGTAGGATGCTGGACAGGGGAGAGGTGGACTTGGTTCTCATCTAGGAGCCATGAATTTCTGGAGGACGAATATGCGGGCTGGCGACATCTGGAGGTAAGTTGTTGTACGATAAGGACTCCGGTGTTCCCAGGACGTGTATCCTGGTTAGGAGGGGGTTGAGTGCTTTTGTACTAACGGACTTCTGCTGCAGGGACTTGATAGCAGTGAAGGTGGAGCTGCGGGCGGAGGGGGGGGATGAAGAGGTTGAACCTGGCCACTGCATATCTCCCCTTTGACTACGCGGGGGCTCTACCAACACAAGAGCTGAGGAGGCTGGTCGAGCACTGCGGGGCTGTGGATAAGGAGCTGCTGGTGGGGATGGATGCTAACTCCCATCACACTTCGTGGGGAAGTACAGGTACCAACACTAGAGGTGAGGAACTTTTAGCTTATCTTAGCTCTAAGAATTTACTAGTCTTAAATCAGGGGGAAGAGCCGACGTTTGTCACTAGAGTCAGACAGGAGGTCCTGGACATTACGGTGGCATCGAACCAGATGGCTAGGTATGTACTAAACTGGCATGTGTCGGATGAACCTTCTTCTTCTGACCACAGACATATTAGGTATGATATCTCCCTAAATCCAGCCATGCTTCGACCAAACAGGGATCCAAGAAGAACAGACTGGGACTCCTACAGGAGGGACTTGGGTGTTCGGATTGAGGAGGCTGGATTGGAGTATGGTGGGAGGAGAGAGCTAGAAGACTCTGCCACATTGGTTGGCGTGGCTATAGTAGTATCCTTTACTGATAACTGCCCTCTCAGTGAGGGGAGAAAAGTAGGGGATCCGTCATGGTGGAACAAGAAGCTAGCCAAACTTCGGAAGACCACCAGGAGACTCTTTAATCGAGCAAAAAAGAACGGGGAGTAGGACCAGTATAGGAAAACACTAACCGAATACAACAGGGCAATTAGAGAAGCACGCAGGAAGTCCTGGAAGGAGTTTTGTCATGAGATTGACAAAACTCGGGAAGGGGCACGACTGCATAAAGTGCTCTCTAAGGACCCAGTTAACCCGGTGGGGATGCTAAGAAACCCACTGGGAAATATAACAAAAACTGCAGGGGAAACTGTGGAAGAATTAATCAGAACACATTTCCTTTCCAGTACTCTGAAGAAACTTGGAGGAGCAGACACTGAACCAGTTGCCAAACTCTCCACAAGACGTGGTAAGAGGGAGGACTGGGAAGTGGCAAGGAGGATAGTAACTCCACAAAGGGTAAGATGGGCTATCGGCACATTTAAACCCTACAAATCTCCAGGTCCAGATGGGATCTATCCTGTGCTGCTGCAGCAGGGAATGGATATGCTGGTGCTGGTACTTACTAAATTATACGGGCTAAGCATTGCTCTAGGGCACGTCCCAGCAGCCTGGAAATCTAGTAAGGTGATCTTTATACCTAAGCCCACCGGTAACCAATCGGAAGGGAAAGGATACAGACCTATTACACTCATGTCCTTTGTTCTTAAGGGACTTGAAAAACTGGTTGATAGGCATATTAGGGGGAGTGCTTTGGCCATAATACCACTGCATTGGAACCAGTATGCTTTTCAACCGGGAAATCCTGCGAGGGACTCTCCATCAAGTGGTTGGTAGGATTGAGCATATGATCGCTAAGAAAGGTTGTGCCATAGTTGCCTTCCTCGACAATGAAGGAGCTTTCAATAACCCCTCAGTGGAGACGATGGTAAGTGGTGCAAGACGTCATGGAGTGGATGCGACCACTTGTGGTTGGATAAGTTCCATGGTTACAAACAGAAGCATTTCTGTAGAGGTGGCAGGGGAGGTCAGAAGGGCGGAGACAAGTCTGGGCTGTGCACAGGGGGGTGGGGTTCTCTCTCCTCTGTTGTGGTGCCTAGTGGTTGACAACCTTATTGAACTCCTGAATGAACAGGGGTACTTCTGCCTGGGATATGCGGACGACATAGTTGTTCTGATCCTGGGCAGATTCCCTGATACAGTCCTTGAGGTAATCAGAAATCCTCTACTACTGATTGAAGAGTGGTGTAATAAGGAGAACCTTAGGGTAAATCCGAAAAAGACTGCTCTTATAAACTTCACCAGACAGCGAAAAGATCTGACGACCAGGCTGCCTCGCTTGTTTGGTGAATACCTTGAGTTTGTGGGGGAGGTGAAGTACCTGGGAGTTACTCTGGACAGGAAACTCACCTGGAAACCACATCTTGAGTGGACAGTTAACAGGGCCAAAAGGGCACTGATGACAGTGAGAAAAATGGTGGGTAAGAAATAGGGACTGAAGCCATCAATGATACACTGTTTGTATCTGAGGGTGATAAGACCTATGATTACCTATGGTGCTCTAGTGTGGTGGACAAAGGCCAGTCATTTAAGAAATCCGACTTTGTATTCAAAATGTATTGCAATGTAATGCAATGTAATTGTTATAATAAGTAGTAAAATAAAAAGTATTAATAATAAAAAATAAAGTATAAAATATGTCAAGATTTGTGGCGAGAATTCAATTGTCTAATATGCCTTTGAAGTTCTATTAAAGGCATCTAATATTTTTTCAATTAATAAAACTAAGGAAGCAATTTAACAGGAATTGAAAAGTTTACATCAGTAGAGAATTACATTCAAATTGCAATTTGTTATTAGAATAACAAATTAATTCCGTTTCAGATATTACGGAATGCCGAGATATAATTGGGTCATGAGGCTCTGTTACTCTTGGAATGTCTGTGTGAAATATTGCTGGAATGCCGCGATAATTACAGTCTGAGTTTCAGGTGGGGCTTAGTAAACTTTTCTTGAATAGCGTTCATTAACATGTACGATAAGAGCTATACATATTGTGATGCATTTATTGCTGTATTGCAAAGTGTCTCAAATGTAGGCCTACTGTTCTTTGAATCTTATTTTACCACATTCAGGAAATATGAGCCAAACGTACGAACTTACGCTTACCATTTTAACATTTTTCAAAATTAGCTTCCTATAACATTTACAAATACTTTATTCGTATCGACTCATATTTAGATGAACTAGGAGCTAATTAGTTGAAGGATCAGAAATTTAAGAACCATGATAAGTAAAAAATTATATCGTCAAGCTAAAAATATTTTATAATATATATAGCATTGATCCCGAAATACCTATACAGACAGAATGTTAAACTAAAATTTATCCTATAAAATAAATATACAAGAATGAATGTTCAATCAAAAAAAACTAATTTCTGATAATTTTCAGACTGTGCTGATATCTCTGAAACTCTTGATCAGTGCAGTACAAAGATAAAAATCTTAAACTGACTCTCCAAATGTTCACGCCCTGTTAGATGACATGTCTTCTAGAAATAAAATTGGCTTTAACTTCGAACACTTCGTTCACATTGTAAAAGTTTCTGGCGCTAAACATCTCCATTATTTTGCTACAGAAATCCTTCAGCCATTCATGGTTATTCCGGAGGAAACAATGGGCTTTATGAGGCCCATGGAACAGAGTACGATTAATACAGTTCTGAAGGATACTTAGACTCCAGTGGAGACAATGCAGAATTTGCTCACGAGGGCTCTGTTACCATCTCCTTAGCAACGTCGTCATCAAGCCCGGGCACATCGATGACACTCTGGAAGTTTCTACCACTTTATAACACCGATGCACACCGCTGTATTATCTTCATCTTCATAATACCGCTGCACAGGTAAAGCAAGTTAAAGCAGCCTATGATTATCGTGGACAAGGAATCAAGTCCTACGGTTTAGCAGAATAAAGTAGTTCTCCCTATAAGAAAGCAGTATAGGGTAATTTCTCAGCTATGGTTCAGGATCCAATGAGTTCTAAAATGACTTCACTTCTGTGTTTACCCAAAAGGTCTTCATTCTAGGCAACTGCACTTCCGCAGGAAGTAGCCGCTGCAGCAGCGCATTTTAACACCCTCGCTCATGAGATTGGAGCTGTCACCGCTATGGGCAAACATCATATAATATACAGTTTAGTCTCGGTAATCCGAACTTTTACTGATGGAGGGTTTTCTGATTACTGAAAGGTTTGGATTATAATTATTTTTACTTAGTTTTGTAATTTATAATTACGTAAAAATTTTTTTTGGTTAAAAAACATAACATAACTGGCTCGTATACATGACAAAACATTTTTTCGCCTTTAAGGATCACTGGAGTATTCCGAGTACAGAAGTTCTAATTGCATAGATGCCACTGTATTGGTTTTATATTAGTATATTAAAGATAATTAGCTTAAGCAAACCCAAGTGAACTAAGAGGTGTCCACTGAAGCTGCATAAGACCACTGCAGCCCCCTAATAGATACACAAATATGGCAGAATGAATCAGAGAGTAAAACATTCCGGAGTATTAGTCCCCCAATCGGATTTCCGGGTGGGGCTGCTTTCTGTTATAATAAGCAAAGAAATAATCATCCTGATCGTCTTAAAGTAAACATCTGGAATATCAAGGACGAGCACATTGAATGTGTAAGAGAATTATATGGAATAGATAGAAATATTATTATGAGAAATCGAGGAGTGGGAAAAAACAAAAGAATCGAATTATGGTGCCATAGCAGAAAGCAGGGTGTAGAAATGCATATCCAAATGAAGAAAAAGTCAAAAGATGAGAAGATGAAACAACATATATCATTGGGTACAAACTTTAATGAGCGTGAGAGAAAAACAAAAAACCTGCATAATTCACACATTCAATATCAATCTCTGGAATGCCCGCTCCTTGATGAATAAAATAGAAGAGTTGAAACAAGAATTGGATTTGAGTAATGCTAAGGTTATATGTGTTCAAGAGGCATGGTTGCCTGTAGACGAAAAGCGGCACCCTCGTTTCAAGGATTTTAATATTTTTAACAATTCACGAGCAAATAGCAGAGGTGGTGGTGTCATAACTTTGATACATAAATCTATAGTTGTTAGAAGTCATCAATCTATCACCACCACAAATATGGAAGCACTTAGCTGTGACATAACTATTAACCAAGATATTAATATAAGAGTAGTTAACGTATATATTCCTAACCAATTAGTAACTGATGAGGAACTTCAAAAATTACTGATTTCAGATAAATGTCTCCTTATCATGGGTGATTTTAATGATAGACATGGCTCTTGGAATAAAGGAAACGACAACAGGAATGGCCTAATAGTTTACAAATGGATTGTGAACTCCAATTTGGTACTTGTAAACAAAAACAAGGAACCAACATACCAGTCACCAAGTACAGGATCATTGAGTACATTGGACCTTACCCTGTCTTCTCCAGATCTGTTAGACATAATCAGTAATTGGTATGTGGGTAAAGATCTAATTGGTGACCACTTCCCAGTATATTTTAATATCGACAGTAAAGAGGGAAATGTTAATGCACATAGAATTATTACTACGCAACATAAAATAAAGGATGCAAATTGGCCCCTATTTAGACTTCTTACTAATAACACAGTAAACTGCACAGAAAGTAATACAGAAAACATTGTACAGAAACTAATGATTGCTGCCTCGGAAAGTATCCCTAGCATTAAGGTAAATAAAAATAAACAAAAGCCTAGTAACATTTGGTGGAATAAGAGAATATCCCTCCTTAGATTAGAAAACCAAAAAGCCAGAAAAATGTGGAAGGAATTTAGAACACCCGAAAATAGAAGCAAATACAACCAGGCATCGGCTAAATGTAAGAGAGCTATAAAAGAGGATAAAAGGACCTCTTGGCATGACTTCATAGGTCGCACCAACTCAAACACACCTTGCTCAGCTGTATGGAAAAGATTTAAAGCAATTCAGGGAGAACCTGATAATAAAATCTATCAGATCACAAATCCGGATTGGATCATAACTACTAATGATAATGACATTGCTAATGTATTCAACAAATTATATGTAAAAAAGGCAGGTATTGAGGAAAATTGGCCGACTCATCTGAAGAATGAGAAAAAGAGCTTTCTTACAACTTTGAATGAAGCAATTTCCCAAACAGATATATGTGATAAACCTTTCACAGAAACTGAAATGAAGGCTGCAGTAGCACAATTGAAGTCATCTACGCCAGGAGAAGATAACATTCATAATATAATGTTACAGCATTGTTCTGAGCCATTTATGGAAGAAATAAGATGCAATTTTACACAAATCTGGGAGACAGGTAACATACCACAAAAATGGAAACAGACTATAATTATTCCACTTGTAAAACCAGGAAAATCTCCTGAACTTGCTTCTTCTTACAGGCCTATAGCCTTGACATCATGTCTCGGTAAACTTTTGGAGAGACTGGTTAATAACCGCTTAACTTGGAGGCTTGAAAATTATAATCTGCTGGGTTCATGTCTTTTCGGGTTCAGACCTAAACGAAGCACCTGTGATGCTTTAATAAACTTTACAGAAAGTATATATACCGGATTCTCAAACAAAATGTGTACATCAGCGGTGTTCATCGATTTCGAAGCAGCCTTTGATAAGGTCTCATGCATATCTATTATTTCGCAGTGTATGGAAATCGGTTTAAAAGGGAGGATATTGAAATACATTGTAGACTTCCTTAAGGATAGGAAAATTAAAACTAAGATCAATGATACCTACTCTGAAGAAGAATGTACTCTAAACGGAATACCACAGGGGTCAGTCATTAGTCCTACTCTTTTTAACATGCAAAATTTAGGGAATATAGACCTTCCAGGCATCGGAATGGCTATTTTTGCAGATGATGTCACTATCTGGGCCACTGATAAAGACCCAACTGCTTCTACTCACCAACTGGAAAAGGCACTTAACAAAATCTCTGAGTGGTCTGAAAAATGGGGACTAACCATTTCAATATCAAAAACTGAAGTATGCTTCTACTCCAGGCGATACTTGCACACAAACTATAAACCAGTTATAAACTTAAATGGAAACGTACTGCGGCATAACCCAAATCCTGTACTTCTGGGTATTAAACTGGATCCAAAACTACTGTGGAAAGAACATGTCCATTTCATAGCGGACAAATGTGCAAATAGAATAAAAGCGTTGAAAGTTATAGCCAGCAGGGCATGGGGAGCAGATACATATATATTAAGGAATTTTTATTTGTCCTTTGTAAGATCAAAAATCATGTATTGTTGTGACGTTTTGGGGTGGAACAGCTGAAACTCATATTCGAAAATTACAAATATTACAGAACTCATCTCTGAGGATTTGTTTGGGTTGTCCAAAAACCACAAGTATACAGTCTATGGAAATTGAACTGTCAGTCATGCCCTTTGACTTATATATAAAAAACAGAATGTGGAAAATATATTTTCAGATGAAAGCAATTTCGCTTAACACTCTTTCTGACATTGCATTGGTAACTAACATCCGACAGTCACTGTTCTACCATCATAACAAACCCTGCGAATCATTAAACACAATGGAATCAGGAAAAATTCCAGTTGTTTTGGAATAACAACCCTGGCTTCGAATCCCAATAAAAACCAATCTTGAAATTCCTGGTTCACTCACAAAAGAAGATTCACCTCACCTACTAAAATCTGTCGCTATGGAATTGATAAACACCACATATAACAACTTTGTAAAAATCTACACAGATGGTTCCGTTGATAAAGAGAACCATAGGGGAGGTGCAGATTTTCATTGTCCAGAATTAAACGAGGATTACTATGTGCCCTGCGATTCCTCTTCAAGCATGAATGCTGAATTGATGGCCTTAAATGCTGCTTTGATTTTTAGCAATACTATGGATGCACAGAACATCTGCATTCTCACCGATTCCAGGTCGGCCCTTCAAGCCCTTCAAGTACAGCACACTACAGACTACCATTTTCGAACATCTGATATAACTAAATTGTTAAAAAACTTAGAACAGAAAAATATTGTATTTCAATTTATCCCCAGTGATTGTTGTGTTCCTGAGAATGAGGAAGCTGACAGAACTGCCAAGGAGTCTTGCAACTTGTTTCCATCTCCTGAAAGTTGTTACTCCTTAACTAATTGCAAAGAGGCAGTTGATAAAGAATCTCACATCTGTTGGAGAAAGAAATGGAGAGAATGCAATACTGGGCGCGAATATTATTCATTACAAAAACAACCTAATGATCCAAAGATCTTCAAGTCGTTATCACGTTCAGTGGCATCTTTTGCGGCACGAGCTCGTATGGGACACATTGTCACCAATACATATTTGAAAAGGTTTCATATTACTAACGACTCTATCTGTGGAGTGGGCAAGCAAGAAGAGGAAACATTAGAGCACATACTTTTGAAGTGTCCTGTAACAGCAGCAACAAGGAGTCCCTTGATAAAACATCTAGGACGGGAATGTACCCTGGACAGAATCTTGAAAGAAAGTTGTGTCTGGCCATTGGCGGAGTGTGTGTATAGGAGACATCGAGCCATCGAGGCCAACTATGGAAGCTCGTAATAAGAAGTAAGAATTAAGTATATTGAAGATAAATTTGGTGAAATGTTTTTAATAAATACGTAAACGTTTTTGAACTTTATTAAACTTTAGGTAGAAAACTAAATACCTTTATGGGTAATGGTCCGAAATATCATCTTCTAAGAGAAGTTAGAGATTAGTTTTATTCGATCAACAATTGTCTGATTGAAATATCACAAGAAAAAAACAAATGAAAACCTGATGTAGAAACACTTTCACAAGGCAATACAATATAATCATTTGACGATTACTTTTTTATGCAAAATATTTTAGGCTTAATTTAAATTCGTACATTCAGAGCAATTCCTGAAATTCCTTAAAATGTCTTTTTATTATTACGATCTACTTGTTTCTACCATTCAATCTAAACATAGTTGTTAACCTCCTATTTCTCTAAAGAAAATAATGTTTCTTTATATGCTATAAAAAAGGAGGTGGGATGCTGTAAGAATTCGAAATTTCAATTTGTTCACCTCTCATAGCTCTCATGAGTTCTTCGCCTTTGTTACAGATAAAAAGGTCCCCTGTCCCAACCTTAATTTACTGAGTGCGTTTATTGGCCTCACTCCTAATATGCGGCTATGATCCTCAACGTCATCACGCTAAGTATGAATATATGTAGCTGATATTCATGTTTTACAATGATTTGAAATTTACTAATTTTACACTACTTAACTAAGTGAATATGTAATTGCTTACTTGCTGACGCGTTTCAAAACGATCGTTTCTTTTTCGAAGCTAACCTTCTACTAGCGGCTAATGGCTCTTTACAAACGGTATGACAGGGTTGGATTTATGACATTGGGTGAGGTGTCGGCGTCTTGTGTGATGTATTTGAAAAGACTATTGGCTTCGAAGTGTGTGTGGTCATGAAGTATATTTTCCCTGTCTGTTGCCGATAAGACGCCGACACCTCACCCAATGTCATAAATCCAACCCTGTCATACCGTTTGTAAAGAGCCAGAAGCCGCTAGTAGAAGGTTAGCTTCGAAAAAAGATACCATCGTTTTGAAATGCGTCAGCAAGTAAGCAATTACATATTCACTTAGTTAAGTAGTGTAAAATTAGTTTAATCAGTGAATTCAAAATGATTACATCAAGATATTTTAAATTTAGTTAAGTATAGGTATAAGGATTTGTGAGAGTAAAATGTAAGAAGTTTATTGCTATCTACTTTCTATTATGATTTTAGGCTAAACCAAATGAAAATGAAATCAACTCTAACTATAATAAATAAAAGTAAGGCCAAACAGATTTCATACTACAAAATAATTCACAAATGTTGTAACATTTTGAATTAATGTAATAAACAGCTTTATTTTTTGGTAATAAACGGGTTTATGATAAAGGCAAACTATGGTATTAGATACCGGAATGTGTAATCAGACGAAAAACATAATTCAACAACATTGTAATGAATTTTGTTTAGTATATGTTTTGTGCTCAATGTAGAAGAATAAAATAATTTACAACATTAAAGGAGTAGGTCAAAAGATTAAACTATAGTTTAATTGCAGAAATAAAGGGTTTGGTTAAACTATGGTGATAATAGATCAGAGACAATTTAGAAAAGTTAAAACTTGAAAATAATAAGGTTCTAAGAATAAACAAATTATATTTTTAGGAAATTAAATTAGTAACGACATTTATTTGTATCATATTGAAACAACGTGACACGGTAAAATAGGGTTTAAAATACAACCAATAAATACAGAAATCTCATTAAATAAAATTTTATTATAAAGAGTGTTGATAAATATAGGGAAGTCTGTAACATTTTAATAAATTGACACTGAATTTATATAATTTAATATTTACAAACACTGCAAAATGTCGATTAAATGAACATAAAATGAGCAAACAATTTTGTATATCATTTACGAAGATTGGGATAGTGGATAAGAACGGGAGGGTAAAAATTTAAAACAACTTTAGTCAACTAGCGAGTTAAGTAGAAATGGGAGTAATTTCACCCGAATTTAATAAAAAAGCTACTAACATAACAACTAATAACAAACTAACTGCTCTCTCTAGTGTCCAAAGTGCCTAACTGACTATATAGTTATCAATTCGAGGTATTTAGACACATTGGCTATTCATGTCGAAAGTGATCAGGGTTATGATCGAAAAGGGTAATAATTAAGATGAGACAGGCTAAGTTCCCTTCACATTTGGTAAATTAGCCACCTTCATCCTTCAACTGTCCAATGTTTATTAAAGTGAGAGGTTATTTTTACTGACATATTTTACAACGAACTACACATTTATGGTATATCAATAATAAAATTAAATATCCCACATAATTGTATACATTTATATAATATAGGCTACTCAATAATATTTTTGAACGAAAATGCTATAGCATACATATTTTTACTTCCGACCCTTGACATTTTGGAATTATACAGAGCTGATCCAAAAAGTTTGAATTTCTTACGGAAAATGTTGTTCAGTTTCTGGATCTGGGCATCATTAGTCTGTTTAATGCTCAACCTAACTATAACACCGTATTTCATCCCTATCTTCTGTTTCATTGACTCAATCATTCTAAATAATACCCAATGTTTTTTGCTTATTTTACATTTATCAGTTCGAAATATTGTCTTATGTATAGATTATATGAATTACATTATATACATTAAATAAATTTGGACTTCATTTAAAAAGTGAGACTTTATTTATTATATAAAGTTTCATAATTCTACATAATATCCTACTCATAAAAACTACTGAGTTCATTGAATATATTAAACCCTATATTCATACGTTTTAAATTTTTTTCATCGCAATAAAACTAAACTATATTACTGAATCTCCTAAAGTTTAAAATTGTATCTCATCAAAACTTGTGTATTTCGAAAATTTTGTATTTATATATCGTCATCATTAAATTATCTCTAATACTTTCTTTTATTATATTTGTAATTATTCGATTCACCTATTTCCTACATGTTTTATTTGTGAAAACATTTTGAAATTAAAAAGAAATCTTATTATTTAACAAGAAAGTATTATATTGTAATAATTTAATTATATTGTTAGTATGATTAAATCACCCTATGTGAAAATTTCATAATTTTCCTTTTTTATCAACTCACACTACTATCCAACGTCATGAAACTTACAGTACTGCCGCAACATATTTTGTAATCTGCGGGTTTCAAATTACATTTTGTAATCTGATGACGTAAGATTTAATTTGCCGTAGGCTTTGGAAAAATTACACTTAACTATAATGCCAGATTCACAAGTTTTAACTACATGTCCTATCCATCATATATAGAGTTTTTACTTATAACTTATCTAAAGAGTTGAAGTAGAGTTTATATCGATATAGCCATTAACACCTGTTTTAGTGTAGCCTTGTAATTACATAATGGTGCTACTAAGTAATTTTAATTATATGTTAATTACTATGTTATTGGTAATAGGTATTTATTTACCTTTCTCCGATGCCGCTATTATGAAGCATATAAAATGCATTATTTATGTTATGCTTGGCTGCAGCAAATTCCTGCGAGTCGGCCAGTTGTCCTAAGGAAAGCTTTTTAATGTAAGCGATAGGTCCGTACTATTTGTAACACGATGAGTAAATTAAAACATATCCGGAAGTACTGTCATAGGGTTTTTATCTGTAGGGAGGGTTACCGTAACCTGCTCCAGCACCATCCTCTCCTAGCCATGAACAGCTTTAGATGTCTGTACGACGGCGTAATGCAGATGATTGTCAGCAGACACTTCTGGAGTATTAGCAAAGGGCCAGGACATGAGAACGAGACCGTGAGAGGACCAGTTGAACGCAGTTGCAAAGCAGCATGTTAGAATTATTTTTATAGAAATGTAAATAAAAGTCGAATCCTGATTTATATCATCCATAGGTTCAATCACCTTTTCCCGAGTAATAATGGCGGCAGCTGTAGCCTTTTCTATATCGGAATAATGTAGATGTGTGGTAGCTGAAGCGTCAGGGAGTGTCTTTGATTTGCTCGGATTTATGTACAGATGTGTTAGAGCGATGTAATAGACTGTGGAATTATAAGCATCTTTCGGGACAGTGTAGGAAGAACGGCTTTCTCCTACGTGGAGCAAAAATGCCAGGTAAATCCGAATAGTCTGGAATTACAGATTTTGTTTCACAATTTCTATAAACAAGACTATTTGAAAGCACACTGAACTTTAACTTAGAGTCTGAGTGAAACTTATAATACTATATAAAATCATAATTAAAAATTTATAATTTATTTTCACACTGTCGTTTGACTAACAAAACCATCATCACTAGAGAGTTAATTATTATTTAAATTTTAGAATGTGTATGAGTTATTCTTACTCCTAACTTACAGGATTACTTTGCCATAGTAATCATAGTATGTGTTTCATTTGTCCAAACACAGTTTTCTATAAACGGTACAAAAGCATTGTGAAAAAATCAAATGCACCTTTAAAACAAAATAATTTCTCTGAGACAATAAAACATTTTGAGGAATTTTTTACCTTATATATTTATTAATTAATCGGACGTAAAACGGTAAAACAATTAAAAGAACATGAAATAATGTCACTTTATGAGAAAGGATAACTTGGAAACGTATGACAAATTTAAAATTATTTTAAGATTTGTGGCTTGAGATCGATTAGTGCGAAACATGATACCCGGCAGATGAATTCAAATATAACCACCCGTTTGTTGCGCATTTGCACAAGTGACGGATAGTCGCGTTGAAGAAGGGAGTCAGCTAGGCAACCGGGGAGGTAGAAGCAGTTATATATTCAATCATTTCGGTTAAATCAGAGTACAAGATAATCCCACATTTCAAATATTTACATTACATCTGGCCGAGAAACATCAATTATTGTTCTTGACTGAATTTTTAGAAATCTTTTTTTGTATTTTTATAGACATAAATATGAATCTAGTTATTAATTAAACAAATATATATCTCACATTTCACTTTTAAAATTGTTGTCCAAATTGTATAATGTATTTAATTTATTGTTTTTTTTTCAATATTTAAATTCATTGTTTTAGTGATTTAAAATAATAAGCTTGCAATTGACATATTTATTTTTCGTTGAAACCGATTACAAAAAATGGAATGCGAGGAAAGCCACAATTTTCCATTATGCTATTGCTACATCTGGTTAGTGTGTAAAAATAGTTATTCCATTTCTAAAAAATACAAATATAGCTAACAGTTTCGGAGACAATTTTTATAATTGGTTGTAACTAATACCTTCTTATAATTGTGAACAAATATTTATTTTTCAACGTTGTTACGAAGGAAAGGAGTTCTTTTTTGCTCATTTTGTGCAATTTTCCGGTGCTGAGCAATTCTTGAAGCGTTCTGATATTTTAAAAAAAATACGATTATACTTAAGAAGTTCAGTTTTTCATTTCATTTGTAATATGGTTGATAAACTAATTTATATTATTTAATTTTTATTTCATTTTAACAACAAAAATTGTTGAAGTTTTTATATCTTTTTGTATTTAATTTATTAATTTTCCGGTTTCATACGCCTCAAACCGTTGATTCAACTGCTTTGTATTACACAAAGCTTTATACTATTACTTATATGAATGCATTTCCTTCTATATTTGTATATACTTATATGTATTTATTATTGATTGAGTTTATTTACCCTATTAGTTCTGTAAATTAAACTATGGTACTTTCTTTAATAAAGGTAAAACCCTATTACAGCTGTGTGGTAATATATCAATTAATTTGTTACTTATATAGAAAATACAAAATGAATTAG